>JAFBJQ010000359.1:90534-135545 GCA_016785345.1 Trinectes maculatus | reverse complement strand
ATACTGTAGGTTTATTCACAACACAGGGTCTACACGGTTGATAACAGAAATCTAAAGGAAATTCTCATTACACTCGTGATCTCAACCCCTACGGTGTGTCAAGAGGGACAAAAAAGGCAATTCACCATAATAAACTCTTATTTTAGCGTGGTGTTATAGCGACATCTAGTGGCACAATGTATGCACAATGGCACAATGAATGTATGTTCCGACTTACGTCGAAATTCGGTTACAACACATTCTCAGGAACGTATCTCCGTTGTAACTCAAGGACCCCCTGCATATCCAATATACACACCATAAAGTATCTTATACGTTTACACATGGTTTAAATAAACTTATCTTTTGACTGTTAGTTCATAAAAATGTAATTTCCTCCCATTAGAAATAAAAAAATGGTACAATGAGCACAGGTAGTGACTGTGCAGGATAGATAGATAGATAGATAGATAGATAGATAGATAGATAGATAGATAGATAGATAGATAGATAGATAGATAGATAGATAGATAGACTTTATTTATCCCCAAGGGGAAATTCTTTGGTCACAGCTGTAACAATCATTAAAAATACAGAAATGTTCAAAAAGTACAATCACAAGAACAAGAGCAAGGAACAAAGCATAGGAGGGCAGATGAATAGTAAAGTACATACTAAGTTGACCAGTACTTAAAACAGCGGAGCACATTGTCTCCAGAGTATCATTGTCCTTGATCTGTGTTTGACTCCTGTTTAGTTTTGTCCCCAGGGCCAGGACCCTCCATGTGGACAGTCCTCCCCATGAACCCCCTCTGACCAGCAGCTATGTCCATGGCACCTCCACCCTCTCTCTGCTCTCCCTGACTGTGGGCCAGAGCTTGGACAGCACAGTGCAGCGGTGGCCTGATCGTGAAGCTGTGGTCTTCCTGCAGGACGGCGTCCGCAAAACATTCGCACAGTTTCAGCAGGATGTGCGTCTCAGACTTTGAGCCCTAAGTGATCCAAGCAGTTTATATATCAGTAACTAACACTCTGAGTGGAGGCTAATGTTGTCAAATCACTGATTACTGCAACATGTTTGTACTTTTGCCTTCACTTGTATTATTGTTAGATGACATTGTCTAAAATTGTCTAATATTGTTTGACTGTCATTGGTGCAGGTTGACAACATGGCCGCCGGCCTCCTTGCTCTGGGTCTGAAGCGGGGCGACCGACTGGGGGTTTGGGGACCCAACACATATGAATGGATCCTTTTCCAATTTGCTTCAGCTAAAGCTGGAATGATCATGGTCAGTTTGGGAAGTGTGCGTGTCTTTAAAATTATACACAGAAGTGTAGTTGTGTGGCATATTTTCATCATGGCTACTGGACAAACAAAGCTATGCTAACTGATGCAGGACACTGAACAGGTCCGGGGCACAGGGGACTCCTTTCGCTACCTGCACCAGTACATGTTTGTTGTTTCATGTAAAGGTGTTTGAGAAACATGTGGTGAGCTTTATGAATAGACTTTAAGTTGAATATTGTTGTTGTTACAGGTGTCATTGAACCCGGCCTATCAGGTGAAGGAAGTGGAGTTTACTTTAAAAAAGGTAGGATTTATAGCCTCTGTTCTGTCACTGTACTATATCATCACATACCTATTATGACCATGGGACGATGTATGAGTTTGTCAGGTTGAATAATTGCCAGTTTATAACTTGCAAATGTTATATTCATATTGGCATGCAGCAATATAAATTGACCAGAATCAATATGTTGAGTCCAGGTCCAGTGTAAGGCAGTGGTCTGCCCATCTCATTTTAAAAGCCAGAAGTTCTGTGAGATCCTGAGGGAGATCTGTCCAGAGACTGGCCTGACACCTACTGGCATCATCAGAAGCTCCAGGTATGATGGATTTTAAATAACATGTGCTCTTCTTCTATTCTCATCAGATACAGTCAATAGAACTATTGAGCTTCCAGAAAACCATCATTGGTATTAACTAGAACTTTCTAGTTAACTAGAAAGTTCTAGTTAATACCAATGATGGTATTGACTTTCTAGTTAACTAGAAAGTTCTAGTTAATACCAATGATGGTTTTCTGGAAGCTATTTTAATGTTCCCTCATGGATGCGTCAGGTTGCCAGAGCTGCGTATGGTGATTGTGACAGACAGCAGACAGCCAGGGATGCTCCATGCTGACGATGTGATGCAAGCAGGAGACAGTCGGCACCATAAAGAGCTGATGGGGGCATCAGGAGAGCTGATGATCAGAGGCAGTTGTGTCATGCGTGGGTACTGGGATGATCCTGAAAAAAACAGAGAGGCTATAACACAAGATCGATGGTACAGGACTGGGTAAGATGAACGTTTACTGATGACTTGATATAACCCAGGAGAAACACGCTGTATGTTTGCTCTGCACAAGTGGACGCTCCACATAGAAATCCATGTGTTAAATGTAGCATAAATAATTAATTTCTTTAATTGAACAGTGACACAGCGTCACTGAACAGTCTGGGATACTGCCGAATAGAAGGACGTAGTAAGGACATGATCATTCGTGGAGGGGAGAACATCTACCCTGCTGAGATAGAGCAATTTCTATACAAACATCCAAAAGTGCAGGAGGTGCAGGTACGATTCGCAACCACGAGATGGCAGCAAAGTGTATCTAAATAGGTGATGGCAGTGATACAGTGTTAAGTTACAGTTTTCAGTGTATTATTACTGGTATAATGTATTTTTTTTTAATTGTAAACAGTACAGTCTGCAGATATGTTAATGCAGATGCTGTTTCTCTGTTTTCGAGGTGGTTGGAGTAAAAGATGAGAGACTGGGTGAGCAGGTGTGTGCCTGCATCAGGGTGAAGGAGGGCCATGTCTGCAGCACAGAGGAAATCAGAGCTTTCTGTAAAGGCCAGGTGAGAGTCAGTGATAATTAAAACAGCCAGAAGCTCAGTTATACAGTTATCCACTATGTAGACTGATATGAAGATGTGTGTTTATCGTTTTTTTTAGATTTCTCATTTCAAAATCCCACATTATGTGATCTTTGTGGACAGCTACCCCCTGACTGTTTCTGGAAAGGTAACTTTGTTCATACCTACATCTCTAAATCAACACAATGATTTGTGATAAATGAAAATAAAACTGAGAAGTCTGCTACTTTCCTTTTTTTTTAGATCAAGAAGAACATATTAAAGCAGGATATGGAGAAGAAACTGGGTCTTTAACTTCTGGACACTGCAGCTTCTGATACCATTTCTGGCAAGTATTTTATAACAAGCTTAGACCATAACACTGATTTGCTGTTTAAATGTTCACACAAATTCAGACTTGCTCATCTTGACAGTGTTTCGAGCTTGACACTTCACAGAAAGTACAGTGTATCCAGAAAGTATTCACTGATGCAAAGCAGCAGACATTTTTCTGCACCTATTCCCAGATTTGTGCCTTAAGACAATCCTGTCTCACAGGTCTGCAGACAGTTACTTTGACTTCATGCTTGGTTTGTGCTCCAACATGCACTGTCAACTGTGGGACCTTATGTAGACAGGTGTGCGCCTTTCCAAATCATGTCCAATCAATAGAATGTAGCACAGGTGGACTCCAATTAAGCTGTAGAAACATCTCTAGGATGATCAGTGGAAACAGGATGCACCTGAGCTTACTTTTGTGCTTCATGGTGAATGCTGTGAATACTTATGTACATGTGATTTGTTGAGTTTTTTTTAATTTTTAATACATTTTAAAAACATAAAAAAAACATTTTTCATGTTGTCATTATAGGGTGTTGTGTGTAGAATGTTGAGGAAAAAAATGAACTAATTAATTTATGAATTTTGGAATAAGGCTGCCACATAACAAAATGTCAGCAAAGTGAAGCGCTGTGAATACTTGCCGGATGCACTGTATATTGAGGACAACAGATTTAAAATGGGCCCAAAAGCTTCAGAAAATGTCCAGTAAGTGAAACCTGTACTAAGAATATTTTGTCAAATGATGTCATCTTTACTTCCAGCATATGACACGAGTACACTGTATCATCTCAGTCTTTATTTAAACAACTCTGACAAACATTTTGATATCGCAACACAAAGGCTTCAACCATTGTACAAAATCATATGAACACATGCCATAGACAATCTGAAATAAATAGGACCTTAATACCAGATGTCAGTATGTACAATGAAAAAATTACTAGAAAAAAATTACCATCCTTACCATTTATCATTCACTGATGGTTGAACACACTGAAGTAACAGGCTCACAACCAAACTGACAGCAAAGCAAAGTCGATTCAGACAAAAATCATCTGAGGTGTAACAAATGCAGTGTCCTGCCTGCTAAAAATCCAAGAGTGAATTAATTAACAGATTAACAATTAATAATGTGCTGCATGATGCAATCTTTTCCGTGAACTTACAACTTACACTAGCCAAAGATGACAGACTCAAAAGGACCCTTGTGTCAGTTTTGTTTTACATTGTGTATGTTGTGTGAGTTGAAGTTCTATAAAAGTAAATTCCCCAACTCATATTACAAATCAAATGTGCATTTACATAAGGAGTCTATCACAATTCTTCAAAAAAAAAATCTATACATTAAACATCTTTAAAAAAGGCAAAACTGTTTCCTCAAATTACCAGTGGACGTCCAAGGAGGAAACACTTGACTCAAAGTAGGTCTGTAACTCATAGGACCGACCCACAATGCAGACTACTTCCAAAATAATTACAACAAGTAGCCAGTAACTAGAGGAAAACTGCACTCTATGGCTTTGAACGATCAACATTCACTTCAGTCATTAACATGGGGCCTAATGATATCTCTCCTACCCCAATTTAAATATGGACACATGCAGAAAAAATGTAAATATAGGAAATATTGCATTACAAAGCATACTGTCAGATAAATTACTTAATATGAACACATCCCTGTTTAAATACAATACATTCTAAATAAAAATTAGTTTAAGTGTGCAATTTAGGTGAAAATAGGGAAACAGGGGAAAAGGGGGGTTAAGTTGAAGCTATAGTCTGTTATTGACTTTTTGTCTGGGGTAGCAGTTTTCAAATTAACAGTGGGTCTAAAAACCTAACTGCGTCAGAGTTGACATCTCGAGAGTAACACTACAGTGACATTCATACAAACACAGTAAAGCTTTAGGCACATGCAACTGATCAAAACATGTGCACAAATAACTGCGCCAACTCACAGATACTTTTAGAGTTGCAAAATGGAGGCAGGTTAATTGTATAGTTTAGCCTTTCTTCTACACATCAGTTAGAAAAATGCACAATCCCAACAGGCAAAAACACACATCACTCTCTCACTTTCAAACTTGCACTCTTGATCTCTAACACACACACAAGCACACACTGTAATGTTATTTGTATTTTCCTCTTTGTTCCTACTTGGTGATTGGTGGATATGCATTTCACTAGATGTTAGTATGGCACAGGGTGGCTCACACACTCAGAGGCAGCATGCCTGGTGGAGACACAGCTCTGGAAGGTGCCATGGAGGTCAAGGAGCTAGGGTCCAGTCCATTAACAGTCCTACAGTCGCCAAGAACATGTATAATGTTTGTTAGCAACACAACACACGATATGCATAAACACTAGGTATAATTCACAAATTATTGTATGCACTTTCAGGAGATATTGCGAGCTGCTTTGCGAATCTGAGTTTGTTACACAGTATAGTTACAAGGAACAAGTAACCAAGGACTTACGTTTTGTCAAAGTAAGAGGTATGAAGAGCGTGAGAGAATTTAGTGGCATTGCTGTTGATGAGTGCACCATTGTCGGTGGAGTAATTTTTCCTTGCTGCCTGGTCTTTGGCAAAGTTCCTACAGGCAGCGAGTTTGGACTCCAAGGCCTGAGGACAAATTACGGATTAGTGAGCAAATGACATGACAGTATGTGATTTTCTTTCTATCTTTCTATCTATCTATCTATCTATCTATCTATCTATCTATCTATCTATCTATCCATCCATCCATCCATCCATCCATCTATCTATCTATCTATCTATCCATCCATCCATCCATCCATCCATCCATCCATCCATCCATCCATCCATCCATCCATCCATCCATCTGACATACATAAACATGTGAGTGTCTCCTGTATCTGATCAGCCATGCAGTGATAGTAAATTAGCATTAACAAAGCCCCAGTGATTTCATATAAGGAAGTGATCATTGTTCCACTTAAAACAAATCTGTTATGGGAAATGAAGTCATGTGTTTTTAAGTGTTATGCTGCCTACACTGTATTTTCATTTAAGAAGAATAATACGTACCCCGACTTTCCTCAGGAGATCGCCAACAATGTTAAGTGCTGAGATTCTAGCAGAAGGAGTGAGGGAAGAGCTGCCACAGCCATTGGTCAAAGCTAAATGATACAAGTTGATATTAGTACACATAGGTGACTTTTCCATCTCCAGAGTAAAAAGAAGAGTGAAATGATTCCTGACCTTTTGGGCTGATGAAGGGGTGATCCATGTTCTTTCCTATGGGTGTGGCTGGGAGGGACAAAGAGGCCTGTACTGCTGAATCTATCTTATCAATGTCTAAGGTGGGGGAGCTGGGCGCTGACATTCTATCTGTGGTCCGCTCACGTACTGCCAACTCCTGTCTCAGGTCTATAGTAGACAGAGTTAATAGTTACTTTTGTATGACAAGTTTCTTGCAAAAAATACACAATGGTTTCTTATGTTTTGCGTTTTTTTTTACCTCGTGCTTCATCTTTTAGGCGCTGGACGGACACTAGAAGAGACTCCTTCTCGTCCAGCTCACTCTCCAGGAACGCGTTTCTCTCAATAGCCTGGTTTAAACGTCCCTCAAAGTCCTCAAGAGACACTATTGTAGCCCTGAAAATGATGGAAGGACATTGTAATTGTTACTTTTTTTCATGTTCATATCTTTACCTCCAAATGTTAGAACAATCCACAGAATGTGACATCATGACAGCCAATAAAAACAGTATGTTGTCTCTTATTTCATGACTTTAATTTCGCTAAAACACATGGGATGATGTCCATTTTGAGAGGCACTACAGGATTTAAATAAATGAATGTATAGTATCTCTCTGACCTTTTGGCTCTCTCCAGGTCATCGTTAGCCTGCTCCAGCTCACGGACGTATTTGTGAAGCTGCTCCTTGATGCTGCGTGTCTGGCCCAGGTCATCCTCCAGCAAAGAAATCTGTTTATAACTCTGGGCATACTGCTGCTCTAGTTTCTCCTAAAATAGAAGTAAACAGTGCAGGAGGGAACAAAAAGTTGAGGTGGGAGTGTATACAGAAACAAAGAGAGACCTGTTGTGCCAATAAACATCCGTTTCAAATTCTGTTTTGTTGGGGTAGGGAGTGTGAAAGTACCATTTGGTATTTACATAACAGCCACTAACAAAAGATGGGAAAACCTGGTGACTCACAAGGTCATAAGACAACTAGTAAAGATGTTCTTCCACATTGTTTCACTTTCAAGGGGCCTCTTTGTCCCCTGGGTCGGCCATGTGGATCATTTGCTCTCGGGTTCATGACAGTGCAGTCAGTGGCAGGGCTGCATGCCTGGAATGCATGGTTCATGGTCTCTATGGCTCATTTTACGTTTTGCTCACATGTTGGGCCATGTGAAACTGCCAAACACTAGCACAGTAGCTGCACTACTATCTGACAATGAGCTAATGTATATAGTCGTTTTCTTGCAGTGACTCAGTGATTCAGTGATTCTGACTAGAGGTAATGCCTGCTGTGATTAAGAACCAAATTTGTCCTTAAAGTTTTCTATTTCATTACTCTTTATCCTGATATCCAATTAAAAAGTGCTGGCTGATTACATAATAGCACTTCTCATTTACACCACCGACACAAAGCAGCAACTGGACCTTGTCCTCAGGATCCAGCAGGTCAGATAATCTCTTAAGTAAACACAAATAGCTTCATGTGTGTCCTAACCCACAAACCATACAAACAAAACAAAATCCTGAACGATTACCTTGAGGTTGGCCAACTCGTTCTTCAGTCTCTCATTTTCAGTTTGTAGGTCTCGAAGGCGGTGTTCGGCCTGGCTAAGCTGTGCCTCTAACTCAGCCTCCAGTTCACGGCTTCCCTCTTGAAACTCCTGCAGCTCCTCCTGTGCATCATGGCAACTGGATGGTACACACAGATGGAATATGGTGTAAAAGAACAAAAACATAAAACAATTACTGTCAATTAGCAGCTACTCTGTTCATTGTCCACTATTCAATTGTTTAGGGCTGACTAGCTGGATGAGTTCTGGAAGAGTGGCTGGCTTTTGTCTGGTAAGCTGAGCCAGGCACAGGCATGTTCTAGCTTTATCTCCACCGGCCAGAAATAAACCTGCCATGAAAAGCCAGTAAGATGTTTGTTGATCTGTAACCTTCAATTCTGCCTCTGCCAAACAAGTGAGTGGCTCAGCATTGTCGAGTTAGGCTTTCTAAATATACAGCTCTAAAGGGACAGCTGAACTGTGACACTAGGTGGCTTGGAAGTAGCTCTACAGGCCTGTTGTTATGTGTCCTCAGCCGTAGAATGGGTTAAAGGTCACGGAGGGTGAGGGCAAAGAAACAGGATGAGGGATGTGAGCTAAGAAACAGGATGCAGAATTCACAGGAAACCTTTAAAAAAAAGGTTAATTTATTACCTACTTTCTAGAGTGAGAAGGAGAAAAAGTCCAGAGTTTGTGTAAAAACTGAAGTCATCTAAACTGACCAAATTTGTCTGCCTGTTTTAGATGACAGCATTGTGACACTGCCTGAGATCAGCTGACATGTGCGGGGATAATGTCCTCTCATTGGCTCTATTTAGCAGAGGAATCCATGAATCAGTTGTTGAACCAAACTCATTTCACGCATACCACTGCCACAAAACCTGCCTCATCAGCATGCTGAACTGATTAACCCCACAAATTCAACAATTCCTCACACTCTTCATGCTTTAACATGACTAACAAAGCAACATACATGTGACACAAGGCAGGATTCAATTACTGTATGTGTACATATTAACCAGTAAACGTGTGAAAAAACAAGTGGATTTAACCTTAGTTAGTAATGTAGTAATTAACATATCTTGTACTATGTCCAAGTCGTCTGGTGACAACAACGTGGAAAGGATCTAACCTTCACTGCCCAAACACCACAGATATAAAATAAAGAGTCCAAGTTCAACATAAATTTTACACAACACTCGTAAGCACCACAGCTGCCTACGCCAGCATATGCTGAGGTTTTTGTTCGTCATTTCCTCCAGCCACAGCTGTTTGTGGGCACAGATTTCACAATGTTTGTGCAGTCATTTGCCTTATATAGCTGAACAGTATTTCTGTGCTAAAACTCGTAAACAAGTGAGCTTGGTGAAAAGTGTGAGAGCCTTTGAGATTTTAAAGAAAGTTGTTTTACTTATGCATGGAGTTACTGCGCTCTGATATTTGTTTCGGTATTTTTTCGGTATTTACACAAAAACATTATTTTTTTACATGACTAAATTTTCAATAATGAGTTTAGTAAGCAAACGGTAAATATTCATCTTGTACCAAAAAGCTGATGAATTCAAAAGAACAGAGCATATTTGACAATGTTTTAGCTCACACAGCAAAGAAGCTCAGTGTGACACATTTTCATGTCACATGACAAATAAAACATGTTTACCTTTTCTTATATTTGAGAGCTTGTGACTTCCAGTAATCAACTTCCTCATCCTTTGATGAAAATTTAGGAATCATCTCTGTGTCCATGTCAGGGCACCCTGGGGAATAAATTGACATACAGATTAGCCTCACAGCAATTTGAGGTAATGATGTTGAGGTTAAAAGTCCAAAAGTGTTACAGCTAAAAAAAATGTAAACGAGCAGGTGAAACATGGCACGACACATGTATCCTTTGGCATGTACAATCAGGTACAGTGCATTCCCTTCTTATCGCAGAGCTGAACAACCAGACTGAACAAGGATAGAAATTCCCCTCATTCCTCACTGGATAACAGAAAAGCACAGACTTCACTTTACGATGACTGAATGACCAAAATGGCCAATAAGCCTTTCTATTATTACACAGCGTCGATGAGTGGCTGTAGTTAAAGAGGGACAGATTTGACCATTCCGTTTCTAGTCTCGTAGCAGCTTACCTACATCCACATTACTTCATTAATTCATCATTAACAACAATGTTCATTTAGTGTTCATTTAGCTCTTGTTTTGAAATATATCCCAGAATAGATGGGTATTTCTACTTTCTGTTGAAATATTAAACTTTGCCTCTACATGGCAGATTTCAGGAATTGCATCTGGAGAGAGAGACTGTGCGTTCTGTGTTGGGGAAACAATGCTGTTGCCCACAGTAAAGCAGACGGGAATAGTTCCGGGAATATTTATAATTTAACCTGAGCTCTTAGGGATTCCCCACAAACAGGTTATTTATAAGGCTTTGATTTGCAGTTCAAGACAACCTAGTGGCATATTTTGCTGCAGTCATTAGAGTTATTATATTGTGGGCTCACGAGCCTGGCTTGGGTTTGGGGCAGGCAGCAGATGAGTTGTTTTTCTTTCCAAGAGGCAGACTGTCTAGCCTCAGAGGGATGGAGGCTCAGAGGCAAGCCCGCCTGCTCTTCCCTTCAGACATTCCTTTGAGTTCACGTCATCAACAATTTACTTGCTGCAGACCCCCCCCCCCCTCCCTCAGGAAACTGAAAACCAAAATATTGTAAGGGTGGAGTATAACTATTCCGAAGCTGACGTAACATGTTACTTTGTGTCACATCAGTAATGAGAGCCTTAAAAATTGCTCCAGGGAGCAAACCAAATCCTTATTTATGAATATATGCAGAGACTAGAAATTCAAGCTGATCTAAAAAGCGTAACTTTTCTACTTAATATAAATGATGAATATGATCCGCTGCTACCTAATTATCCCTGTGAGACTCAAGAGCAACAAAAAACTGTTGTGGATTCAGATCAAAAGCCTAAAGTAGAAAAAAAAACAGACAAAGTTGTTTATTAGCTCACTAATATTATAGTCGGCTGAGTGGTAGACCCCTGTCGAAGCTGTTTCACACATTTAGGACATATGATGATGACTGCCTGCCACTGTACTGGCAACCTAATGCATCACTTAATATGAGATGTAAGACCTTCACGAGAGATATATCACATAACAGGTCAAATGCTGAGACTCTGGTTCTCTGACTCCTTACAGCATCATTTGGAGCTGTGTCAGCTTGACCTCGGGATCTGTTTCTCTATTGTAGCAGCACCAGGATCAGGACCAGGGCCCAGAGCCAGCAGACATGGTACAGGTGACAATTTGTTTTCTCTCATGACATCTGGTAGTAACTAAAAGGTGAAGGTTGTCATGAAAAGAGACAGTTTCCTTCCCCACATTCTTGTCTCTACATCCTCTTTTTAACTATAGATACAAGGAAGTTGTGTGCTGACACTGATGTAGTCACACTTTGACATTTAGGGCCTTAACAGGGAAAGATAGATATAACTCAAACGCCCTTTTTCTAAGTGTCTTGTTCTTTTTTTCTTCTTGTGAAAAAAAAAAGTCCATCAGTGTCACAGGGTGTGGTGCTGTTAGTCCCCAGATTTGGAGGCCAAATTTGGATTCTTTGTATTATAGACTAGCTTAAAGAGGACGTGCTAATTTCTGCTACATCAGAATAATGAATTAGTCAATTAGGTTATTTTCTTATCCGCAACAGTTGAAAGCATTGCTATAAAATATCAATCACTCTTCATAAAACGTGTCTGATAATTGACAGCTCGTATATACGTTTTATTTTATTTGATTTTTTTTTACACATAACTAACTGGAAGGTCACTAGAAAATAAAACCTAATGCTCTTCTGGGCAGTTTTAGCTAAATGGTGGCAGACTGCCCTTTAGGCTAATTTAATAGCTCGATTCCTCCTCCGTGTTGTGGGGTTTGAACCAAAGCCCAAAAGCCTAGCTTCAACACCCAGCTGCTCACTGTATCGTGTTTACAGTTTAATAAATAAACATGTAAAATGAGAAGATATAACGCAAAATTTTAAAAAAGGTCCAACCTAATTACCGAGTGTAGCAACAGACAAACGGAATTGAACACGACATCTTTACACCACCATGTCCCAAGTAAACAACAGTTCAATACCTGCTCATGTCAAAACGGTGTCCAACTGTCCTCAGCTTCAGAAGACTGTCCTCCAGCCGGTCTGATAGATATGACACACACCGCCTGTCCCAGTGTTGGCCTCGGGTGATACTGAACTGATGGAACCGTGTTTAGGAAATTGCCAACGCGTCTCCCGGAACCGACGTAGTCACGACACAGACGTACGAGCTGACGTAATCACCCGTATGCGTCATAATGGGCGGGGCTGTTTGGTGTAGAAGTAGATCCACCAGATAGGACTCAACAAAGAACTATTTATCGGTTATTCTAGATGTGACTCAGTCTGAAGACATGAATAAACACATTCCTAATTAGGCGTAAACATGAATAAACTCATTGCTGTTAATTAATGGTAAACTAATGAAACAAAAGCTAATTTGCATCTACAAAACATAGTTTCAAAACATATTGAAACATCTTAGATAAGTCACAAATACAGGATACGTAACTAATATTACTGTTTCACACTTTGCCAATGTTGACTTTACGACTATATTTCTCCTTTGGTGTTTTTTTTCCAGTTTTGTTGTTTAATATTGGTCGTGTTTTAGTTGAAATTACAGAAAAAAAGCCCACTGTGAATGTTTTAGACTCAATATGTTTATTTTACTGTTAAGGCGACTATTGTAACAAGAACATGTGACTGTTGTAACAAGAACGTGTTTCTTTAAAAAGTCGTTTCAAAGAAAAAAAAAGCAAACATTTTGTGATTTGTAGAAAAATAATTTCCACCCTAGTGGCCACAAGGTGGCATATGATGCCAAGTCATGAACCACCGCACACGTTTTAGCCTGTATACAGTTTATTAACCTAATTGTGGTCCAGTAATAAACCTTCTGTTTGGCTAGAAAAGGCCTATTGCTCCAAATGGTTACATGTATGTATGTAACAAAAGTACTGGATTTCGCACCCAATGAATATTTCACAATGTACTGTTCAGAAATAATCAATATTTAACGACATATTTAACAATACATAAGTTTCTCTTATGAAAATACCAGTCTTCAAACAAGTCGGTATGAGTTTCTTCAAACGAAGAACGTGAAACATGAACCAGCTGGGCCACTTGAAGTGCCAATGGTTTCTGGGGACCCAATCAGTCAAAGGAGCGCAGACACGGGTGGAAGGCCCTGTTTGACAAGGCTCCGCGCGCGCTCGCCTCCACCCACAGCCACAAGTGAAGTCATGCGTTGAGGGAACGTAAGTTGGAGCAGACATTTCCCAACACCCAGTCCCATCTTTAGATGAATTAATCGTGGTGAGCACACGCTGCTCTGGTTTTTTTGTTTTGTTTCCTTTTTCTTTTCCTATGGCATTTTACAAGGAAGACAGCAAGGAGGACGCGCGAGAGTGTCCGGTGTGCTACGAGTGTCTGTCCGGCACCGAGAGGACTCTGAGCTGCGGACACGTATTCTGCCACGACTGCCTGGTCAAGACGCTGGTCAGCATCAACGCCGATGGCAACATCGGAGACACGATCGCCTGTCCGGTCTGTCGTCATCTGACGTTCATCAGGAAACAGAAGGAAGCGCTGCTGTCGCTCGCGGCGGAAAAGGATCCACACGCGGGGCAGACGCTGGAGGTGCCGCTCCCTCCGCCGCCGGGACAGCTCCAGGGCGCGCGGCGCACCACCGCGGACAGTTCGCCAAGCGGAGTCCACCGGCTCGCCCACTGCTTCAGGGGGGTGTCAGAGCGACTGCGTCGACAGAGACTGATCAGCCCCAACCATAACGCCTCTCAGATCTTCATCATCAGCGCCGAGGGGCGACCCATGGCCGAGGAGGATGCGCTCAGTGTGGTGATGACTGTGGTCCATCCGCAGCTGCGGCGAAGGCGCAGGGTTTGCACCACCGCACGCTGCCTGCTCCTTTTGCTGTCAGCGTTTACCATACTCGCCCTGGTGGCTGCAACCTTACCCTGGATTTTACTGGCATAAGTCAACCAAATGATGGAGTGCCAAAATGACAAATGACAAAACAAAACAAAACAAAACACTCCGCTGTCTATGCAATGGCTTTTGTGTTATATATTGTCAATCAAAATAATGTTCACATTTGGATGTGCTATCAATCCATTATAATGTTCCCATTCAAGTACTTGTAACACGTGTTTTTTGAAGCCATGGTCAGGGAGAGCCATTTACCATTTACTGCCCCCACTTGTCAAGACAGCCAGGGAGTTTACAGACATTCCCACTTCTTTTATGTGCAATACCGAGCAACAGTCTGCAGTGAGGTGAAGGTTAGCAAAACAATGTAACAAATTGCTGTTTACACGGTTGGATTTTACAATATGTTATTGTTCCGTCAGGTTAAACTGCATACTGCAATGAATCATGGCTCCAAAATAATTGTTATTAGTTTTCGGCTTCGGTTAAACCAGCCGCTATTCATGTTTGCATGGTTAAACCAGCCTCACCTGTTATGTTCAATCCAAGCTGTTCGTTACTTAAGGATTAAATCTCACAAATGTGGAACACAGTTTTCAGGACACATCGTGTAATAAACATCAGTGTGTATCTCTGGCCTGTTTTGAAAGAGCCACTCTGAGTTTGTGGGCCACATCCCACCAGAGCTCCAGATACCACAGGCACCATTACCGCTTTCACTCACCACATCTTTTCTAGCTCCTCTTTCTTTGAGCGTCTCCGTGATGTTGCCTTTGCTTGGGATTGCAGCATCTATCACTATGCTACATCTATCATGCTGACCTCGGGACTCCCAGTCTATATTCATTGCAGATGTACCTGTACACTATCCCAGCCACTTGGTTATGGTCTTCTATGTAGTCCATGCAGTCACTGTATGCATCTTACATCCTGTTATTATGTGCTGAGCTGTCGCAGGAGCATCTTTGCACAGTGTGGTAAAACCCAGCCTTTATTGATCTTGTACTAAGTGCCTGTTCTTGTGCTGTCATGATTAGTGCTTCTTCGCTGTCTTTTCACTCTAGCCTTTTCCAGTCACTGGTAGGATTCCTTGACATCAGCCACTTCTATCTGTAGGTGGTACATGCTCCTCCTCTGCACCACTGCTGCTGAGACAGGACTCTCGTATTGCTGGACTGGGTATTAGACCATTTTTTAAAATCAATGCTTGAAATTACCTATACTTTGAATAATATAACATTTAAATATGACAGTTGATTGCTGAATGCTATGATTTTGTGCTGTGTACTTTTTAATCATCATAAGCCACAACTAACTGCTTTTCAACTCTAGTTGCCTGGTAACGTCTGCAAGAACGTATATACTGTACATTCTTTACAGTGAAGCCTTGACAACAACAAAGTTCTGTTTTGCATTCCTGTCTGCAACAAGTTCGACCTGTTTGATGAAACGTGCGAGAAATTGTAACCGCTTGCTAGCACATCCATACGTTGGTGAGGACAGGTGTCCGAATTAAAGATTAAAAGAACTGGAATGAAAACCACCAGTGTGACACAATCCCTGTTTAAACAGTTCCATTCTATTTTATGCCATAAACATGCAATTACTGAACAAATGTGTTTAATCTGAGGAAAAGTTTGTGTTTGCAATTTGTCTTTTAGCAACATCATTTGCATGAGGTGAGGCCTCCCTTGGAGTATGCCGTAAACAGAGTCACCTTTAAAACTTTCAATACGGAATTATTAATGCACCCATGGCAGTCTGAAGGAGATAGACTAGCCGGTGGGGATGACCTGAGCCTGCTCAATTGCTGTAAGGAGATACACTGCTCGCCTGTGGCATTAAATTACCATTGACTTTAAGAAAACAGATTGATAAAGCAGATGTTTGTTTTTTTTCTTGCCAAAGAACATAAGAAAAAACGTGTAATAACAACAAATTCTCCTGAGCAGAGAGTTAGAGCATTGTTTCTACACACTATACAAAGCTGCACTGCATTACTCAGCCTTAGGTGGAGGATCACAACCAGTTTACAGAATGAGTTACACCACCATCGTGTCAAACCTGGACACTCCTAGTTTCCTCCTGTGGCAATCCCTTAGCCACCCTGCTGGGCCTGTCCTGCAGGTTACACAAGATGGGGATCACGTTAAAATTTTGATGACTTATACTTTATTTAGTGTGAATACTTTACTATGACATTTTTGGATAATTTTTAGCAACATACGTACTATGCCATGACACTTTTGACGTCTTACCAAACTATAATATTTTTCTTTTGGTATTTTTGAGTTCATAGTAAATAATTAGTACTAAAGAATTTACTTATTTAGTCATTTTTGACAACATACGAAACTTTTTTTCATAGTTAAAAAAAGATAAAATGTTGATATTTTTGATTTTTTAAAAAATATATAGATATAAAAATATATAAATATATTTACAAAATACACTGACTTTACAATGTTGAAACTGACTGAGGTGAAAAAACAGAACTAACATTATGTTATGTTAAATTATGTGTGTTTCCTACCATGGTGCGTCATTAGTGATAATTATTGTGATGAATCCTTAAAATTAACATGTGATCAGACTGTCACATATTCATATATATGTATATTTATTATTAATAATAATATCATTAAAGCTGAGCCATGCAACTTTATGTTATTCAGGAAGTTTGTACCAAAAAAGTAGCCCTTCATATTACTCGGTACCCCTGAAGTAGCTTTTCGAAAAGATTGGTGATCCATTTTTTAAAATATATAAACCCAAATGACCCAGGTGAGATTATTAAAAATGTAGAGTTTAATATATATATATTTATTTCTGACATTCTGATAAGGATTGCAGGTAGGCTTCACAGTACACACTGTGTTCCACTTGATATGCTAAGCAGAGGAAGGGCGGGTGGGCATGGAGGGCTTGACAAGCTGCAGGTTCTGTTTGTCCAGTCATACTGAAAGCAGGAGGCAGTACATCCACAGGCAATGTCCAGTCCTCTACTGTATTGCTCGAATCCCCACAACGGACCATTTATTGTGATCCACATTCTCTAGTCCACCACTGCATGTTATTCTTTACCCCTTTTACAATCCCTAAAAAGACAGTGATTGACAAAAACGTGGATTATCAAAAGACTATCTAAGCGCATGCTTGACACTTTTTCGGATTTTTTTCTCTTTTACTCATTTAAAATTCCCTCCCCCCACAAAATGTAAACAGAGCTTTTCTTTAGTACAACATACGTGAGGTGAGATAGGAAATATGGGCAGCATTTAAAATGCCTGAAAAACTATGTAACAGTGTACTATTTGGTGCAAAATGTGGCTGCCGTGAATATGCTCTTACTGCCGTAAGGTTGTTCAACGTTATGAAATGAATACTCGTGTTCTTGGGGGAGGGTACAGACGTTTTCTCCTTTTTCAGCAGCATAATAATCGCACAGATGATGAAAATGAATGCATGCTTTAAGGTGACTTTAAGTTCAAGTTATGATGCACAAAAGCATTACAGTTATACTGCCCTGTAGTGATAATAATACATGCCAACAGGCCTGAGTTAACTTTCAGCCAAGAAAAAGCTCTCATTCGTCCTGTTTGCTGTGACACAAACAGGTAGTCTACTGTTTGAAATCTGGGTCACATTCAGATACCCTACCTCCTCATACAGATTTATGGATCCAACGCAGACAATAAAACCTCTAATACACGTTGATTATGCCTATAGTTCCAAAATAACACCCAGTGTGAGGGCACTTGCAATCGATGTCATATAACCACCACAGCTATCAACATAACTATCAACATCACCTCACATCTTCATAAACATAGTCCATTGAGAAAACACACCAAGCCATACTATGGATCACATTTGTAGAGAGGTTAATCTAGAATTCATTTTAGAAGAATTGAACTCACACATTAAATCAACTTTAAAACAAAAACACTTTGCGATAAAATTAATGGCTTTTTTTTTCTGAGATTTGGGAAGGGTGACTTTGACCACTTTTTGGACTGAGGTGGATCAGTAAACACTGTAATTGCACTTAAATCGACAAAATTATTGTCCTAAGACATTCTGCATTAAATTAAAAAAGTGACACTGCAGCATCTGTTATCTGATGAATTTGAAATGTCTCTAATTATAATTTCCAGAGAGGATAACAACAAAAGTACATGAACGCTTTCAGATTAAGAAAGTGGTTCAACCGATGTGTCAAACTTGACAACACATCAGCTTTTCTAACTGGTTATTGCCAGTCCTACAATTACAGGATTAGGACTTCACTGATGCTCACTGTGAATTAATAAAATGGTCAAAGCAGGCTCAAAGCGATTATTTACAAATTAAAAAAGAAGAAATGACAGCACATAGGTTTGTAGCCAATTAGCAATAGCATGTCCAACGTCAAAGCTCAGGGGACAGAACTAGAAAGACCACAATTTTGTGTCTTTGCAGAAATAACATTCTGCGTTTCTGCTGCAGCATCATCATTGTTACCCAGAGAAAGATTATGAATCTATAATAAACTTATTCATTGTGTGCAGGGACAAAAATAACATTACATTTTAATCATTACATTTTCTACACCAGATAAATACCAGCACATATATTATCATTATATATATAATTCAAGATATGCATTTTACATATAATTTTCCTCTCAGATTTATATACATCAATTTATGTACAGTCTTTGTATTTACACAAGGGGTCAAAGGTCACTGAACCTGAAGCACTTGAAACAAGGTTAAGAGAGAGAATCATATGGACCGAAAGGCAGTGTAGTCATCCATCCGTTATCATCTAACTGTAACATCACATGGGGATATCTGAATCAACTCTGCAAGGACAACAACGACACAAACGCACAAAATAAAACACTGCCATCCCAAGGCCCTTGATCTGAAGCAGTCTGATCATTTTGGCTTGTCATGCAAACACGCACCAGTGCTTTTTTTGTAACTCAATAAGGGACGCAGGCTCAAAAACTTGAATTTACAGTAACATTCTTCTCATACTGTGCTGGTATAAAGTGAGTTAAAGTGAACTTTACCTACTTTAAGGTAAAAGTCAAAGAATTACAGCTGTAACGGGTGAAGTGGCGAAATCAAAACACGGTGTAATCCTAAGAATCAAACTGCTTCATCTTCCAAACAACACCAGTCAAACTCAGCATGTTCCCAATGTGCATGAAGCTTGAATACCCTGTGAGCAACAGAACCAGATCACTCTCTTACTCTGTCTCTCCTTTTAACCCTGAGGATGGGCACCGCTCCCTCACCATGTCAGGCTCCCAGTTTCCCTGACCAAACATTTGACAACTCAAAAATATCATATTGCAATTTGATTGCATGTTCTTAATAAGGCAAAAACGAAAGAAAACAAAGCACAGAAAATGCAGACTACTGCATCAAACAACAAAGACAAACAAAGCAAATAAAGAGTAAACTGAAATAATCTTTCTTGCAGTTCTCATATATATATATTCCAGTCTTTCCTCCTAAAGGCAACTATTCCTCCGCTATGGCATTTTGGTGTTTTCATTTTTTTGTAGTCACATTTATGTACTAGCGAACTATTGTGAGAGATGAGTTTCTTTGTAGCCTGTAGCAGATGTGAGGGAGGGTTTGAGTTCTGGTTTCAGGTGGGCATTGGTGAGGCCAGTTGATGTTTCCATCAGGCCTTGGTGGTGACATTTAAGAGTATGTACAGCAATAGGGGTGCTGGTAAGCTGTGATGCCTTAGGGTCATAGGTCATAGAGTTGTGCTCTGGGGCTCCTCCTCAAGCACAGCGTCTCCCTCTGGAGAATCTGTCACTGCCAGGGACCTCCTGCAGGGGGCACCGCTGAACTCATCGATGAGGCTGTCCAGATTGACATTGATGGAGGGGATTTCATAACTGAAGATATCTAATGGTGAGCATGGTGGAAAAGGTGTGTATGGTGAGCAGAATGGTGGAAATGGTGATGATGAGCAAGAGGGAGAGGAGAATATGGCAATGATAATGAGGTGTAAAAAACGGAGGAGAGCAGAAATAATATTAATCGTTTTGAGTCTGAACTCATGGTAAGTGGCATATGACGTCTGCCCTGACTGAAAAAAAATATCAGTAGATCACATGTGTGTTCACATTTTGCATGGGATATTTTCAGTGTGTTCCTGCTTACACCCTGAACAAACTCGGTGGCAACTATTGTTGTATGTCACAGCTTTTTGTGTCTGTTGAGACAGCGACAACAGATACTTCGTCAGATAAAATACAAGACAGGTCAAAATGACTGCACGACGACACATTACTGTACACGTTTCCAACAACGGCCAGATAAACCAACACAGAGGCAACAGGATGCGTGTGGAACTCTGTGGGGGGGAAAAAATGGCACCAAGACACCAGGTAGACTTGAATTAACAATGGAAATCTCGTGAGGACTGGACATATCTTTGAAATATAGACATCGTTTAAAGTGCTGCTGCATTTACTGGAAGCAGCAGGACCAAGCAGAGACTGATGACTACTCCTGTGTAGGAATGAGATGAAGCGTGGCAGTGTAGTAAGTCGGAGCAGAGGTTATAAAAAGCAATGAACCTGCCAAAAGAAGGATTGGGGGGGTTACCTGTGGCCCCCTGATACCGGTGGCAGGAGCGTTAGAGGGGGGTGTCTGCTGGCGTAAGGCTGGAATGGGGAACGAAAAGAGGGGGCCTTTAAGATGGACCTTTATAAGCGACGGCGTCTGCAATGTGAGCGCAGTGTGGTGCACTCTGGGAAGTCCTTAGGCCATGCATTATTGGCTGCGTCTCAATAATATGCAAAAAAAAAAAAAGCTGATTAATATCAACCTGCAAACATGGAATAGGGAAGATGTTCTGATTGCAGGCTACAGGTACTCGAGTATGTTTGAGGCAGGCTGCAGGAGACCCCAGAGGCAGCCACAGCACGAGGCCAGGCAGTGAGATGGAGTGCATGGGGCGGGGGCGGTCTGGCTTACCCTAAAAGTCCCCCTCACACTTAGCCCACACTGAATCCCTGGCCTCACACAGCTGCAAGGTACACAATAGTAGCAGGGGGAACAAGAGAATGATAAATATAACAAAGTGACAGAACGATTGGTATATATATTGACAGAACACCTCATCATCAGAACATCATACTAAAGCTATAATGTTGGGGTTTGTGTGGCTAGATTTCCACGCCTGCTACGCAGTACGAGAGACGAGGCTAGTGTGAACCGTGTAAGCCTATGACCCACCTCTGCCGAGTGAGGGTCTGGGTAACACAGATATACAGAGAGCACATGATGAATCTAATGGCAACTTCCATACAAGCAGGACGAGCTATGCTTCGCTGATGTTTCCACACGTTACTCAGAAACATCATCACATAACACAAGCAATGAATACATAGGTCAGGAGATCTGCTCACTACAACAGCACAAAAGAGGCCAATATTTGCGTTGCATCGTTGTCAGGCATCTGGGTCTAAAAAGGCAACTTTTATTCATTCAGACATTCGTTTGGGAACAGTCAATAAAGGGGAAGGGTGTTATTTATATCTACAGTGGCAAGTCCTAAAGAGTCCTACACTCGTCCGCCGTCTCCATTGGACAGAGCCACAGCGAGTCTGAGAGAGGGCCGCTGCAGCCCCACTTGTGGTGGCGGCAGGGGTGTTGTTGCCAAGGGCTGATGTTTACCTGTAGACATGCTCTCCCCAGGAGACAGTCCGTCCAGGAGGCCCTGCTCCAGCGGCTGGGGAACTGGGGCCGTGGCCGAACCAGTGACCCCAGGAGGAACTGTGGGCGGCTGAGGAGGGGGCAGACTGGGTCTCTGCCTTGGCTTAGGGGTGGGCCGAGACTTGGTGAGCGTTCCGGTCAGAGAGGGAGGGGACGAAAGGGAGTGGGGTGCCCCCAATGGGGTCTGCCCAGGGGAGGATGGGGGCACTTGCCCTGGAGGGCAGGCCAGTCCATAGGGGGAGGGGGTGCTAGGAGGTGTGGGAGACAGGCTGACTGGTGACGGCTGACCTGTGGACTGGTCGGACATCCCACCAGACTGGCCATATGGGATCTTGGGAGGCACGGGGGCCAACTTCTTGGATCCTAGAAACACACAATACAGTCACATTATTTTCTCTCTGTTGAAAATGTTAAACACCAAAAAGTGTGTGTAATCTCAGATTGGGAGGTACAAAAACCTTTGCGCAGGTTGTGTGGACTGTGCTCTGTAGAGTGGGGGGACTGGCTGCTGCTCTGAGGACTGCTGCTGGGAGGGACTGTTGGACCTGCCACCTGGATGGCTTTGTGACCAATTACAGGGGAGAGCTCTTTACTCTTCAATGAACTGAAAAAGACAGTGAGTCAATATCAGAAACAGGATATTTGAGAGCACACTGACATTCTGAGCTGTCACATAGCCACAGTGCCCTCACCAACATCGCTGTCATCATCACCGCAAGTCTCACTATAATCATTAGCATGCTGAATCCCCCCCCAAAAATATATCAATGCAACATCAAGGAGTTTACACACTCGCTTCGCTTTTCCAAACCACAGTGACTCAAATATTCCTGAAAAAATATTCCTGAGCATGTTGCCTTATTCTCTGATGAAAATTTCATTGACCAGCATCGGAAGAAAACATATTAAACATTAGTATCTTCAATATATAGTACATTTCAATACAAACAATATTTTGACCTTCTTCTTTATTCTGTTCTCGCTTCTGCAATTATTTCCTTCAGCAAGGATAAAATGATAACTATGAGCTGACATTGTTCCAAGTACAACACTTTGCCCCAATCTCACCCAGGGAGAGCAACCACACTGCAATATAGTTGTCACACTTTCAATATTTAATCTACTGCAATCTCCAGCAGTCCCTTTGAGCTACGAGCCTCCGACAAATAAGCCACCTGAATGTAAAATCGTGAAAATCACAAGAAAGAGCAATATGAAGCGAGCTTGTTCTGACTGCTGACAAAGATTTGCTACAGTAATAATCCATGCTGTCCTCTGCAGCTGTAACACTAAAGAAAGAGAACTGCCACAACCACTCTATAGAAACTCTTTAGATGTAGCTGGAAGATGCTCATGCTGTATGAAGATATTCTATTCTGTAAATGTAAAATGAGTATGACATTACTATCCATGAAAATTGTTATTTACTGAAAAAAATCATTTTGTTAGTAACACAAAAGCTGCTGGCTGTAGAATAAATACATTCATATGCCATTAGATAGCCATATGCAGCACTGTTCATGTATTTATCATCCACTCAATACCAGCATCAAACCGAGCACCATATAAGCCTGTAACATCCTTAGTTGCTAGGCAACCCCATGAGAGGCATCCCCGAACAACCTGAATGTTACAGAATCAGAGATATGTCATTTGAAGGGGGGAGGGAAAAAAAGCATAAAGAAAACATGAGCCAGCGAGCTGGAGGGGAGGAAAAATACAGCTGCCACTCTGTAATGCATCCACAGTGGCCATTGGTGTGTCGTATTTACCTAGTCAGCCTGGGGGGTCCTCTCTCTCTGGCACATGGACAGGCAGCCCACGGTGGGGGCGGGGGAGCGGACGAAGGGAGGCTAGGGGGGTTGCCAAGGGACAGGTCATGGCGGGTTAGTACCAGGGGGGTTTTGATGTACAGTGGTGAAGCATTAGTGTCTGGGGGGGGCGCGTGTGACAATTCACCAGGTGGACTGTGCTTGGGGAAGTGCAGGCAGCTGGGTTTGGGGTTCGAATTAATGTCAAGTGACGAGGAGGAGGAGGAGGAAGAAGAGGAGGGGGGCTGGGCCGGTGCCGGGGGAGTGAAGCCAGACCAGCGCATTGGGGGTGGGGGTGAGGCGGGAGGCTGGGACTCTGGACCTGGTGCCACAGGGCGAGCACAGGGTGGGGGTTTTGGATAGAAGTGGTGAGGGAGAGTGTGGCATGAGGAGGTGGGGTAAGGGGGGGGTGGCCGGTCCTCCCCTGGGGGTGGATGGGCATGAAAGGTATCCGGCCGATTGGGCGACACGTTGTCTGAGCTGTAGATATTAAGAGAATAGACAGCACAAAAAAAAAACAGCTCTAGTAATTGAACAGGGAGACGCAACGGAGCGATATAGGATAAGCTGTTTTGATGATTAGGGTGTTAGTGTGTTAACGTGTCCGTAGGCAAAAAACAGAAGGAAAAAAAATGAATGAAAAAGAATTGCACTTTAAGGAGGGTGGTGGGCACCGGGTTTAGCACACAGGCAGCTTAGTGCAAATACAAGACAAGCACAAAAAAAGAGCGAAAGAAAATTTTATTGCAGAAGGAAAAGAATACAATGTGTACATCTCCCTCTGTGATCACCTTGTGTCTGCACACTGCATGGAGCTGTGAGGATCTGTCTCTGAAGGCAAACTGCTGGTTTGCAGTTTACAATATTATCAAGCTGGCCCGATGACTGACTCTCCTCACTTGCTGCGTATGGAAACCCTGCCCTAATCCTATAAGACGTGTTTGCATTGCAGGTCCTGCAGTCAGCCCAGGGCAGTGTGAGACAGACACAAAACCCTTTCACCGGCTGAAAGAGCCACAGGAGAGGAAAGGAAAGCCAGGAACTAGAAGCTATATTATCTCTTTACCACCACGCAGGCAGAATTAGCAACCATAAGGTGATTATCCTTGTGCTTAACTGTGATAATCGTACCAAATAATGATGGAATCAGTCGGAGCGTCAACAGAAAAGGAAATCATTTTTGAAAAGCAGAGAAAGCCAAGCCACAACAATGGGATATTGGAAATACTGGCATGCTCTCAGCAGATTGAAGTATAGAGCCATGTACAGAAACACAACTATTCACACAATATTTACACTAAAACCCCTCAAAGTTAGACAAAAAAAATATTCTTATGAAATATTCTTGTGAGACTTTAATCAACGGTGAGTCTAGATGACAAACCGGAGAAAATAAAGATATGCAGAAAGTGAGAACTTACAATAACAACAGAGTGGGACATGATTGGCAGAAATACATTTAAAAGAAGAAAGAAAAAGAAGAAGCAAATTGATGGATGTACTATGAGCAAAGCCAATTATTTCAATCACACAAAGCTGAGAAGCTGATGACAGTGATGTTGCTGATAACAATAAAAAGGAAAAGGAGATGATATTTGAGGATGAAGGGAACGTCGTCTCCGTGGTGTACTTACCAGAACCTTTCTGCAGGTGGCGGTGTTGCAGACGGGGAAGTGGTGAGCTCTCCGGGCTGCTCTGGGATGAGCGTCTCTGCAGGGGAACCTGGGACTTGCATGCCTGGAGGGGTGGAGGAGGCTTTACGTGCCAGTGTGGAGGAACCCTTACGTGACACCCAGGAGGTATCCATCACCCGGACGCCCATACTGGGGACAAATACATAAAAGGAGTCATGTATGTATATGAGGCTGCCAATAAGATTAACAGGTGAGTGAGGGAAGACAGGAAGGAAATGGGGAAAAAAGGCAAGATACAGTACCTTTGTATCTTCCTAATGCTGCGTTAGTAGAGGAGCAGAGAGGCAAAAGGGATACAAGGTCAGACGTAATGCGTAGATGGTTCACAGGACATTTAAACAACTCAGTACATCAACAGTGAAAGGGCTGCTTAACTAATTACACCTGATGTGGTCTCAGCAATGCAGCTAAACTGCTTTTTAACCTAAATAGATCAAAGCAACTGTCTATCACCCCATACTGATAGCTGCTGGGATGCACAGATTTAGAATAAGCATTATATTACAGCCTTATTATTTCTTAATTTCATTTTGTGGGCTTTGGCTCTAATTCGGCTAGTGATTTTCCACCGGCTGGATGCATGACTCAGGCCAGGTGACGTGCCAGCCAGACTGCAAAGTAGGAGCTGGGTGTGGGAGGATGGTGAGATAGCACTGGAGAAATATTTCCTGAGCAAGAAGAGGTGAGCAGCAGCCCTCTGTCAGAGACCCGTTGCCATAGAGACAACGCCACTCAGGGCAATTCAGCTTCATGCATAAATCCTTCAAACAATGAATGAAGTTGCATTTGCTAGAAGTATTAAGATAAACTGTAAGATCCCCACCTCTATGTGGCCTGAAGAGGCATCTGATTTACTGGCACACACTTTAAAGTGCTGTGTAAATACTGCACCAAGGTAAATGGCTATTTAATGGGCAAGTACTTCCCTTTTTAAATTCATCAATTCATCATCAGATGCATGAGGGGAGGTGTGGGTGTAAAGAGAGTGAGAAAGAGAGTGAGAGGTGGGTAGCAGAAGGATGCATTTGGCATCATACCCATCCTTCTTGTAAAATTCAAGCATCATGTTGTCAGTGGCGACACTCAGTGGGCGTCGGCTCTGGTCATGCTGCTGCTTGCGATCAGACTGGTCCATGTCTGGTGAGGGCATGGAACTGTAGTTGGAGTTGTGGTTGGTGTGGATCGGGCTGCCATAGCTGCCTGTCAAGTTGAATTCAATCTCTGAGGGGGGAAAAAAAGGCAGACACGCCATCAGTGTACATTATTTTGCAGTTACGGCAGTGTTGCAGCGTGTATGTTCTAAGTGTATGTTTAAAAATGTAAAATATTAAATATTAAGTTTCCTAAAATAAATTAATTTAAAATACATATACATATAGTACACTCGTATTGTCAATGTTTTCATAAATGTATTTAAGACACCAAACAACAAGGCTTAATTTTGCTTTGTTGCATTATTTTCCTTTGCAAAAAACATGATAAATCATGAAAAAAACCTGCATATTATTATTGACTGCAATAAATGACAGGACAATCTTCAGTAATCAAAAACGCCTCTTGAACTGCTGTCTTAAGGTAAGCTCAGTCACATCCCCATTTATAATCAACCGCTATTTATATACTGTGAGGTAGCTAGCTTAATACTTAGCTAGCCAACAACCCCGGTGTTAGCGGGTTGACGCGCTAAACTCATAAACAATCTATACCTGTTCGTCGTTCGCAACAGTCAAAGACAATCTCCTTTATTCACCTTCGTTGCATATACGTTTATATCATCCATAAAAAGCTCAACCGCAACAGCGGGCAAGAATAAACACTTGCTCTTCCGGAGTAAACACCTGACGTGAGCAGGTATCTTCTTGCTCGTATACCTGAGCCCACTGGTTAATATTGCAGTGACACCCAGTGTTCAAACTGTAAATAACATATATAAACCCATAAGTAATTTTAATCCTTATTTGGCTCCTACATAGTGCACCGTGTATTGCTGTTCAATCACGTATAGTTTTGTTATGATGATTTAAATAATGAATAAATAACAGTGGCCATAAGATCTTCTGATTTTGATATCATATCATCATCAACTATATGACTATTATACCAAGAAATTAATGTAAATATATACAATTCAAACTAATTAAGAGGTTTCACCGATTTGAATTTAATCTACATTATACAGAAAGTCGTAAAAATCATTTACTGTGATCACTTAAATGACTTTTGAGCAAAAGAAGTTCGAAATCAGTAAAAAGAAAATTATATTTTGAATTTCACGTATCAATAAACAGTGACAGTCAGTAAAGTAATGAACAATTTACAGTGACAGAGGGCAAATAATAACAAGAACAATTTATATTTTGCCCAGGCTGGCATATATACATATATACAATACATACAAACATAAAAAGTATTTGATCCCCACCTCCAGGAAAGAACCAGTCAGCATGCTGGATGATGGGCTCAATAATGCCAACAATCTGTAGGGATACAGTGGTCATCATCTCTGTCATGTTTCTATAAAGACAGAGGAAACGGTGAGCTACAGTATGAAAACACATAAAACTAGAAAAATGATTTCATACGAGTTGTTGGGAGAATACATACGTTTCATTGTGTGTCCAGAGCAAATTAGGGCCAAGAACAATGGCCATGTTACCGGGAGTCATCTTGTTTGCGTCTTGATAATCACTCAGCTTGGCTAAGAATTTGACTAAGTATCTGTGGGATTGAAATGAGCAAATGCATCATAAAATCCTTTTAGCACATTAGTTAATTTTACTAGCACGGAACGGCTCCCCTCGTTCATTTACAAACTGTTAGGCTGCAATCAATTATACCAACAATCAACTCCCAACCTTTATTAACCGCTGTTACTTTTCCTACCTGTAGGTGGTGCAGGATAAAATTAAACTGCATGGCATGGTACATTGTTTTTCTATCTTTTCATGTGTAAAGGGAACATTTACATATAAGTGGACAGAAAAAGCAGGAAAAGCAACTGACCTGAAGTTGTTCAAGTTGTCTGTGGGGAGTTTTTCACACGCTGCCATCAATGCTTGTAGTCTCTTATCCATATCTTGAACGCTGGGTAAATGAAGAAAATCATTGTGGTATTCTGCAGCTCCACCTTCTAATAAATGTTGCAATCTTTCATTTTGGCACTTCAGGCACTCTGTATAAAGACTTTGGACTATTCTTCTTCTCTTTTTTTTATTGTGGCCAGTCAAGAAAAATGCTTTGAATTAAAAACAGCGTCTCACTTGGAGGCCTGTATCCATTCGTCATAAAGTTCAGTGGTCATCAGCGGCTCGGGGAGCTCGCGGAGATATGATTTCAGAGCCCCTGTGGGTGAGAGAAAACAAAGAGCGTGAAAAAAAACTGGTCAGCTTTGTGAGAGAAATGGGGGACTGTTTTCTCTCCTCTCCTCGACTGGTAGCCAGGCCCCATATCACCACTCCCTTGCAGCAGGCATTTACAACCAGTGCCAGATTTAGATTGCTCAACACAGACTTCATGCTCATATGTGAAGTGGACAGTAGCGTCACAGCAGAAAGCCTGCAGGGAAAACTGCATTGAAGGCAGAATTGATTAAGACTGTTTATTAACTGTTATTCTCACCTGCAGAACCAACTAGGTCCAAAAACAATATTTAAATGTATATATGGTACAAACTTTTCACATCATAAAAAACAAAACACTGGAGATATTGAGTGTTTTTTTTTTTTCTGAGCGAACGTGACTTAGTATAGGAGTTGCTGTTATGGAAACAGGCTTTGAACAAAGCATGTGTGTGTGGGTGTAGTAGTCCACCTGCGATGGCGTGTGGGTCAGAGGAGTACTCCTGCACATCCAGAACTCCACAGTCCAGGGAGGCTTTCAGCTTCTTCAGCTTGGATGCTGATGGAGCCACCCTGAAGAGGCCCTGCAGCCCACACACAGGAAGCACATCATCATGTGTCATTATCAGATCTAACCCGACCTGCGTTTAAATGCTGCACAAGGCAATATCCTCCATCACTGTACACTTAACATTGCACACATCACAGGAACGTGCAGGTGATTTTGCACATTTGAGTCCATTACCTAAATAACATAAACGCTTACACCATATTATTGTCAACCATTTTTTAAAGCGTATTAGAGGTTTTCAAATGGTCTTATCGCCACAACAAATAAAACCATCATGGAGGATAAATATGCATATCTGCTGACACCTCGAATGACTAAGTGATGTGTAATTCCATGTGTTGAGTGGTGCCATTACCTCCTCTTGCATGCCACACTCCAACAGCATGGTGACACAGGCTTCGATGGGGAAGGCGATCTCTCTCCCACTAATATTGAGGTGTTCCTCCAAAGACTTGCCAAACGACGGCTTCTCCACCCACGCCTCTGCAACACAAAACAGCAGCTCATATCTCGCTCTCACGCACACGCACACACACACAAACAAACAAGCCCCGAGTTTGGTTTAGTGCCTGTAGGGCGGCCAAATCTGAAATATGATTGTGGGTAATTATAGGTTAATGAGATTGTAATGTGACACACCAGGGCCATTAATTCCTTTCCTTCTCATCTCGATACTGTGTCGAGTGCAGAAATGGAGCAAATCCCTACACACCCACATACACACACACACACCCACACACACACACAGAGCATGACTCACCTTGGTGAGCTTTAATCTGGGGTAGGATACTGTGAAGAATCTCTAATGACTTCCTGTGATACTCTGCCTGCGTCTCTATCAGCTGCAGAGGGAGACAGCAGGAAAAGACGACGTAAACACAGACGACACGAAACAGAAACGCACCACTATCTAAAACATTGACGTACAGTTATCAGAATTTCATTCTAATCACTTGTTTATCATATGATGTACTTACTGTCTGGAAATAATTTGCATAGTCTATTTCTTTGGCCACAAAATTGTACATATCTGCAGACAACTGATCCTGGAACAGAAAGGAGAGACCAACCACCCATTACAAAATGACTTCACCACAGTCCTACATGTACCTGTAATAATTTTTGATGCATGCAGAGGGGTGGAGGATGATACGATATGAGCGAGTCTGTGGTTGGCAACGTACCCTGCAGATCTCCATCCGATTGGCTGCCTCTTCCATCTCCTCTCGGAGGGACTCGGACTTGGCGCCCGGCTGCAGAGTGCTCGGGTGACTGGATGACTTGGACGACTGCTGATATCTAAGAGACGTGACATAAGCGACCTCTGAATATGTCACGCTTTCTGCACCGACATTCCAAAAAGCCTTCCATTTGAGCATTTATGTTTAACAATACATGACCAGGAGCATGTCCGTCACCTTGTCCGCGCGGAGTCCATGTCCAAGACAAGTTTAGCTAAGTGCTTCCTCTGCTTCTGGATGTTAGGAATGTCCACCTACAAGACAAAAATCAAGTGCGGGCCTTTTATGTAAATGAAGCTCCTGCTCGGCTTGTAATTTTCCATTAATAACCTGACAAGGCGACAAGAGCGCAGCACTGTAATTTAGTCCTATCAGGGAGGTGTTAGAGCTTAATAGGTGCATTAAGTAACAGCAGGGCCGTCTCACCTCAGCGAGCACATAGAGAGGCTCCACTACGTCCCTCTCTATCTGGAACTCAAACTGAATCAGCTCCTGGGCCAGCTTCTCCTCCGTCTCCCCACACAGCTTCAGCATCTTCCTGTTTGGTGACAGCCCCACATCGGAGACGATTAACGTGCAGAGGGGGATAACGAGGACACAAGAAGAACCCAATGGCCAAATCAATAATTAAAGATGACTCGCTGTGTGAGCATGTAAGTGTGCGAGCACTGGCTTTCTAACTATATTGCGACTTACCCCAGGAGTGAGTCATCTCCCAGCACTGCAGCCCCTTCTACCATACACTGTGCCAGGATTGTGAGTGGTAGTTTTTTCTATTAGCAGAGGGAGATGATATTACTAGAAAGATTGAGCATCATCCAATGTTGCATTTTTTTATTTTTTTTTTGCACATCACCAGTGTCATACCGGTTTGCATTAGCGGTCAGTGTCTGAGGGAGCTGATGGATGCAGAGGTACTCACAGAAGGTGACTTGACGGACCTCTTCTCCACGTCAGTGCCCTGTTGACCCTGCAGACAGGCAGTCAGCTTCTTGTGAGTGCTGTGTGTCACCTGCTTGACCAGATCCAGGCGCTTCTCCACCTGGAAGCACACACAAACATAGATGCAAAAAAAACGCTTGTATTCCTGCACATTGAAGACATGGTATGATAAAAGAAAAAAAAAATCGAGAGAGGACTTTGACGCAGTCACGATGCAACTTCTGAACTAAACATAAAATCTTACCTGTAGGAGGTCCTCGCTCAACACTTCGGTTTTTTCGGCCCTGTAAAGACAACAGTGTGAAGCGGTTAGGGAATCCAAATGAGCACGCACACCGACATTTTTAGCTGATGCCAGAAATTGTAAACTGCAGATAAGCAACTGCAGACCTGTGTTTCTAGTGGGTATAATGACTCTGTCAAATATCGAGCTCCATGCAGCTCTCAGAATTGTTACTGTCAGGAAAATTAAAAACGGCATTCAGGATTGGTTTTGTACTACTAGATATTAAAAAAAACCCATACCTTTTAATCTTACATACTTTTCGTTTCCTAAATATTCCGTAAACCAAACAAACCATATGGCATCATACATAATGTAACACTTTTTATTCTTTTAGGATGCTGTAACATTACTGAACTGTTTCTCAGTTGTATAAATCGGGATCCAGTTGTTTTGCAGTGGATGTGGATGTTTCCGTCACTGGGCTGATGTATATGATCACTGTGTCAGTGGTTGGATGACACCTGCCGCTGTGTGGTGCATGTGTGTGGGTGAGCGTTTTGAGGGGTATCACATCCCACTGTGACTCCAGCAGAGTGGGAATTCGGAAGGAAAAGGGCAGAGCCACACTGCTGAAGCAGCAGATGAAACTGCACACAGTACCATTATGGTATTATGTTAAAAATTCAATGAGTTTATCTTTGGAATGAATATAATATGTATAAATTAATTTGACTTGTTTTCCAGAGATCCTCTAAATATATCTGGATATTTGGACAGCACACAACAGCAGACGCACTGTATCTGAAGTCACAGTCCCTATCAGGAGCATCTAATCAGATCCCCTTTTCCTGCTCTGCCCTCTGGAGCGGCTGCTGTGGCAGACAGTCTGACTTCTGGTGAAGGGTCAACACCAGGCCTGTGGACCCCCAACCACCACCCAGTGGTGCACACACTCTCTCATCACTTCCCCTTCCTGTCTGCACAAACTCTTCCTGCTATTGTGCCCAAAGCATGCCAACGCCAATCACAAATAATCGCTATTTTGTATCATTTATTTAAAAACAGCATGCTTTTAATTGACCAAGAGAAGGGAGACAAAAATAGACAAAAATACCTCAACACGCATTTTTCCATGTAAATGTTCGTATTTATATGAGAAATCGAATTTGTTAAACACAACGCAGCTTCATGTTGCCCAGCGCCACCGATGCTAACGCCAATATGAAACAGGCTGTGTCGGTACAATGTTGACCCGCAGCTGTGTACAAATCATCCATACGTTGTTGCCAACAACAGAAAGCTGAGCTTTAATGATGTCAGTTATTAGCATCCCTGGCCTCAGTGCCAAGATGTGAGCATGCGGCCATGGGAACTGGGTCAAACGTACCGATGGATATAATCACAGCCAGCCCCTTGGAAAACTGCTCTGCCCACTGAGCTCGGAGGAAACTGCAGGAAATGTGTGTGTACAGTGCACACCAGAGAGAGAGAGAGAGAGAGAGAATAATAGTGGAGCGAGAGATATCTGGCGTGATTTTTAAGGACGAGCGTGATCGCAGATTGTTGGTTACATGACAAAGTGGGACGAAAATACCCAAAGCAGGGCACAAGTTTGGCACAGTTGAGCTGCGGCAACACTCCCAGCAGTCTCCCAAAAAAAAAAAAAAAAACTGTAAAACTCCATTTTCTATAAAAAGACCTTGCGGGCGAGATTTTCTCATGTGTGAGCATGTAGCCCGCAGGTCTGCAATGCAGCACGAGTGGGACAGGAGCTCCAGCAGCGACGAGCGTGTGGAAGAGCTGCTCTCTTAGTGATGTTTGGCAGAGATGAACGGGCAACCTGTGAGGGTCTCTCCTGGCTGTCCGTGTCAGGAGCTCTGCAGAAATGCAATCCCACTTCCAGGGCAATTTGTGCTTTTGAAGGAGGGAACATTCGCTCCGGGCAAAGAAAGTGTTGGTAAAACCTCATCTGGTTAACTGCCTTTTAAACTGCTCTTTAAAGCAAGGGAATAAATAAAAAAAAGTCTACTGGTCTCATGGACCACAGATGATTCTTGTGGTTGGTCACCAAGATATCAAACAGTCTGGAGCCTCTCTTCAAAGGCAGCGACCGTGAGCATGTTTGTTTTGAAGACTGTGGTATTTCCTCTTAGAGAAGCAATATGGCGCATCATCAGACGGTGTGGACACAGGCACAAAACTGTTTGAAATACAGGGGTTGAAGTTAACCTGACGAATTTGGACAGAAGTAGCAATTATAGTGCAGAGTAAGTCCTGGGAGGAACGACTTGGCAGCCATGTGGGTGGTGCGCTCATGGAGGAGGAAAGAGACGTTGCCAGCTTTGTGCCAACCATCTGCCACTTTGGAGACATTCTTTTACCTGGAGCCACCGATGACTCAGTGCAAACAGTGACACACGAGCATGTGCACACCCGTCTATAAATACACATAATGCAGAACTTTACCATGAGCTTATGCCAACAAACACAATCATGTGTCTTCTTTCAGTGAGTGACAGGTACGAATCTGTGCAATGCAAAATGCAGACATTTGCAAACACTAATTAAACAATATTTAAACCCGTGGCGACATTAACCAATACCCAAGGACCTTGGGTTTGTGTATTTACAGCTGGTCAAGGAGAATTTTCACTGTGCATATTTTCCCAGACATCATACAGATCCCGAATTTTTGAAATTCCATTAAGTTGGGAGCAAGATTACTGCACATTCCTTACAAATATAACTTATATAATAAATGTTACTATCATAAAGATATGTTAATGTTGGACAGATGTACGCTCAGCCCCCCAGCACTGTGCACTGTTGACGAAAGCATGCATAATCCGGTCTGACAAATCATAATGTGAATAAAATAACATCTGAAATCTAGAACATATTGCTTCGGTCTGATGCAAAGGATTCATTCAGTCTACAGGTCCATCTGAGATCTGTGGTACTTATTCAGAGCTGTGCTAGATGCTGCAGGCAGTGGGTAGTGGAGCAGAATGGTGGCCCTGGGCCTCACTGGGCCTCAGCAGGGCATCGCACAGCCTACAGCGCTGGCATGAGATCCAGACTCAAGCACAGATACATACATACATACATACACCATAGAAACACACAAAAACACACAGCAGCGTTGATGCTAGAGATGAATATTCCTCCACTGATGCCCCCCCCCCTCAGACCTTTGCAGTGCAACACGTCTAAGAGGCCCACTGGTTTACTCCCCAGTGACGAGACCGTGGACTGATGGGACACAGGGATACTAAACCAGAAAAAAAAAAAACACTTACTGTAGTCGTCCAGCAAACTAGGTCACAGTTCTGTTAAGTATGCAAGAATAACTCGGAGAGGAATGTACACGCGTCACACACAAGTGTGCGCGCCACACACACAAATAACACACGTGTCCAGAGAGAGTGTGCATGAGACGGGGGGGGGGGGGGAGAAAGAGCCCATAGCGTTTCACTGAAACACAAGCAGTGAGTTATCTGTAATAACTTTATTTATGGTGAATAACAAAAGACACTTTGTGACTTCTTTTACACGACAAACTATTAAAAACGCCTATACACCTAAACAACGTGAATACAGCGCATCATGTGGACAAAACATGAATTACCGCGTTCTATCTCCATCCAAGCCATGCATTAAAATACAAACAGTCAATCCTTGTTAGTTGAATAAACTATCGCTCCATTTTTTAATACTTAACATGTGGGCTGGCAAAGCCGAGCAAACGTGATAAAACAGCTAATACCAAATGACCGTTTCCCGGCGACCACAGCAAATGTACAATATTACACCTACGGTACAGACAAGAAAGCGCTGACTGAAATTTCAAAATTGCAAATGAGAAATTCTAGTAAAAGCAACGAGTGGTAAACAAAACAGGAAATTGTTATTAGTGGATTAGTGCTTCCTGTTTTGAGACAATTGGCATTCCTGAATTGAAGGAAGTGGGCATGTTGATAGGGAGTAACCTGTCTATTTAGGAGAATGAGGTTATTTCTAACAACAATGCCAGCTACAGTACAATACAACTACACTCATATGTAGATGATTGTTACTTAAAATTATGCAGCAGATAATAGCATCCACTCTATATGTGGCTGGTCGCCACAAAATATCAGTGGAAAAAATAAACTGCTCTCTGAATGTTTTTAGAACAATAGTTTTCACAGAGGTCAAAACTCAATAAAAATGTTTATTTTTTATAAAGATATAAATATTGCGCTATTGTCAGATTTGGAATATTGTATATTAGCTGCTCACAGTATCTATAATTATTACATTAATTCATATTTAGACCCTGTTTTGTTCCTGAGATTCTTGCGTCTGGTTCATGTGCTGCATTTCAGTGAGGCCCCCGGGGTCACTTCCTGTTTGGAGATGAAATTCTGAGCTACGGGCTGGGTCAACCCCGACACCCGTGACACACTGTGGTTGCGATTAAACCCACTCTTATACGCAAGTAAGGACAAAAAGACGAGTTAATAAATAAAAAGCTGTTTGTGTTTCACGTTGCGTTCGACACACGTGCATGTGCTTTTATATTTACACTGGTATACACTGAATTTCTAGAGGATCACAGGCTCTCTGTCTGATATTACATCATCTCCCCTCTTTTGATGGCCTTTGACAAAGGCTCTTTATCACTAACCCTACCCTGCAGTATGCCGTCTCTGAGAGGCACTGATGGGGTTATCCACACGCAGCTCCAACGCTAGTACTGAAAGGCTCTATACAGTCGTGGCAACAGCTGTGGTTTCAAACATCATGCACAATCTGGAAGACAAGCAGACGGATGGCTGTCTCAAAACTACACATCAATGTGATCAGCTGTGATCAGCAGTGACTCCACCGCCCTCGTTCTGAGAGCCACACAGCATTGACCCCAGTCTGATGAGGCAGCTAATTAAGGCAACAAGGTGGACGGAGGACAACACTGGCATGCAACCCAACCGCCTCCTGCATCTCATGTTACCTGTCAGCCTCCATATGCTCTGTTGGAGTCCCACACACATTGTTACCAGGAGGTGAGCTGTGCAGGATGTTACCAAACAGGCAGGAGCAGAATCTGTTTACATGAGTAATTTGTTAAGGGATTAATTTATGAAAACGTTCTGGCCTATAGTCAATGCCGCAGCACAATGCAAACGTCTCACTTGCAAACATGCACAGGCACATTTCAAGTGTCACACTTGCAATACCTCTATTTTCCATTGTATGGATCCATCTATGAGGCCGGCATGCAGGACCATGTTCCGACTGCATCACAGTGTTAGGAGGAGACCAAGGATAACAGTGTACGAGTGAGGCAATGTGGGAAAGCGAGAGCATCGCTTATCTGCCAGCTCACAAATGGCTGCCATTTTATGATAATTGCATTGTGGAGTGGTGAGCAAAATCCTATTCTAAAGGCATGAGAAAAAAGAGTGGTGTGACCATATACTTTGAGTGGTACATCATAGAGGTTGGTCAGGGGGGTAGGGCATGAGAGGTCAGTGTTGAAACAGCAGAGGTAAACTTTCTTTAATGTGTTTCACTTTAGCATAACATATTCTTACCATGGACTATATTTACAAGGGTGTCCTAGACCTAGATTGGGTAGTAAGTTGGGAATAGAGAAATAGGTCAGGAGAAGTGGAGGGTGGGAGTTGGAGGAACCGAAGTAATCATTTCCTGGTTTAGTCACACTGGAACTGCTAAAAAAAGATAGCGAAAGATGACAAAAACACAATCGAATGAAAGGCATGGCTTCTCCCACCCCCACAAAGATAAATGTCTTCACCACTGTACCACAACACATTTGTGAAGCCACAGACTATGCATGGCTGCACATCCTCCAGTATGGGGACTGGCGTCACAGAGGTGATTGGCTGGTGATCATGTGATATGCATCCCAACCCGGAGCAGCTCCAGCCTTGGAGAGCAACAGGGATGCTGACACAGCACCCCCCACCCCCCTCGAACTGAAAGACCTTCAATCTCCATAACATACACTGACATTAATTCTGTCAGTGCAGAAAGACATGATGGCACACGCCAGAAGAAGACAGAACGTTCTCACTGGCCACCACTTCCTCTGGATTTGTTGGGTTGGTAAGAAGTGCCTGCGGATTGGTCAGCACTATTACCAGCTCCGCAGAGACTCCTGAGGTTCTGAAGGTCAAACCATCTGGCGTAACCTCGATCCACTTTGTAGACGGCTGAAGGCTGAGTCAGCAGAATAGTGGATCTGAAGCCTTCAGAGGTTATGAGCTGGAGCTTTACTATGATCCGTACCATCGTTAGTGAACACATCGCCGCATGCTAATTTATTTCAATCACTGCAATGGTAACATTTCTACTATGATTCATCTGAGCTGTTAACTAGATCATCTGTTTGTTAACCTCAGTGCAGCATCTCTTTGACCTCTTCAACAGAAATCAATAAAATAGAAGGTGACATGTCTTCACCTTCTAGCAAAACAAGATGACAATTAACAACTGCAGAATGTCCAGAATATTATCATCGCAACTTTGGCCATTCCTGTCTTACCCCTCTTTCTCACGATAACACAACCTATGATTGATACTGCTCAAGGTCACAACAGGGTCAAACCTTTTACTTCTTGCAACTGATCCAAAGCTCACAGAAACTTCCTCTGGCATGAAACACTCGGCGCTGTATCGCCGGGAATGTCTGATTAAGCTTTGATTTGGGGTTCCGGGGACGTTCCTGGCTGTGAACAGCAGGTACCATAGCCGATGACAGCTCTGTTCCGGGAGAATACAGTGGCTCATTATGGCTCCGTGGTGCAGGCAGACCACCTCAGCAGGTTGCTGCTGCCGCTCTCAGACAGACAGCTGCACAAAAGCGGCAGAAAATGAGAGGAGCATGATATTCGCAGCAGCAGTGGCATGCACTACATGTGTGAGTGCTTTGGAAGAAGAGCAAGAAGTGGCCTCTCTGCTCAGAAGAAGGCCCACAACCTGTTTGCCCACGCGCACATTTCAGAGCAGAATCACACCCACGCACGCTCCACTGAGTCACAAGGAAACGAGTCTAAAAAAGACTGGAGCGAGAAGAAAATGGCCTGAAAATGAAAAGATAGCGCAATCGTATCTTCTGGGTGCACGCCACTCACTCACGGCCTTGTGATGATATAGACCTACACCTCCAGGACCTAACCCCCGGGATGCTGAGCGGAGAACACCCTCCGCTGCTCAGTCAGCCTGTGAGGTAAATGAGCAGGGTGGGGTGAGAGTGATCAACCCATAGAGCTCCACAAACCATCTATCTTCTAAGGATGGAAATGAAAAACATTGTTTTGCATTGTTTTGCAATGTTGCATAACATTGCATTGTTACCAGTTACCACCCAGATGCAGGGAGAACATACAAGTACAGTACATACATACAAGTACAGGACACACAACATAGCAGTATAGGAGCCTCCTCTCAAATACATTTTTTAATTATGTGTATTGGATTTTAGGGTATGAAGGCACGTGGCAAATTTTATTCATAATTAATGAAATAAAATCGTCGATCACCATCATTCAAGGTAGATGAAATCAATGGCACACGCGAAACTCGACCTTCAGCAGCGGTGAGTTGGTAACCCACGCCTGGGAGGTGCTTCCCTCCTCACAGCTGACATTACTGCGTAACGAAAACATTGCGCCTTATGCCATTCATTCCCCCCCCCCCCCTCCACTCCACTCCCACGCGCCTCAGCCCACGACGCATCTGTCCGCATCACGTTCACCTGCTGACAGGTTCCACCACAACACAACTTCACTGTGGGCATCTCTGTCACCACGCCTTGCCTTTGGTGATGCGTGACCGGGTGGGTGCGTGCGTGGGGGGTCGCCTGTATGTGATGGTGGGTGATGCTGCGATTGTCTATATATACAGTGTATAATGCATGTCCGTGGGCAGGTTGTGCTGCGCCTACACGCTGCCTCTGCAGTAGCTTCTCCCAATGGCCATTACGCATAGAATCAATAAAACATATAGTTTTTTTTACATTTTTTTTCCAAATGCACCACCATCGCCTCTTCAGTGCATTCAATCTAAACACATACGATGTTAATGGCAATTACATGCACATGATTCAAATCCAATTGGGGCCAAACGAGGGGCTTCTGCACGGTTCGCCTTGGCCCGGTGAGAACCGCGCACGGAGAAGGGGTCCTTACCTTCCCACCGTTTGGTTGGCGAGCTGTCGCATCCGGTTGAACTGCTTCTTCATCGTGGATCTTCTGCGTTAACACCTACGGGGGGGAAATATTCCGCATTATTTCTCGCAGTATAACGGCCCGGGTTCCACAGCGGCGCAAAGCAGAATCCACTCTGTCATCTTTTCCTCCTCTCATCGCAGGACGCCGACGCCGAAAACTTACTCCGCGATTACTCGAAGTTTTTACATTTTCAAATTATATATACATTGATATGTATGTTTTTTATTTTTTTACCACCCCCCCGTTACATCTAGATTGGCTCCATTGCCTGCGTAGAGATGCTGGACCAATCCACCGCGGCACTCACAGGCAGGGAGCGACAGCAGTGACAAGCAGGCTCGCGGCTGCGCAGCAATGCAGTGTGGGAAATGTAGGAAATCAAGGCTGGTCCTCAAGCAAAGATCCAATCCTGATGGTGTTAGTTTATTTATTGATTTACCTGTCATCAAACAAATACAGGTTATAATCTGAGGCGTTTTTGGTGTGTTGAAATACGTGTTAGCAATGTGATAATAATAATAATAATAATAATAATAATAATAATAATAATAATAATAATAATAGATTGGGAGTATAAAGTTGAGAAGTTGAAAAAAAGCAACAGCAAAAATATCATATGCCTCAATGGATGTTTAAATTTAGATATAGATGTTATTTCGTGTCATTTAGTCTGAACATGTGGGGAAATAATTCAAACATATATCTGTTATCATCATCTGTTATCATGTTTTCAGTGCAGTAATTTGCTCTCCTGTCATATTAAGAGGAGTGAGCATCACAATCGACACGATGGTGCCATTAATTAGTAGCCACAAAGACCTTAATTGCCAGATCAGCCTGGCAAATATCTCCATCTAGTGTCGGTTGTGTGCTAATACGTCTAAACATTAGTGGCACCAAGTAATTTTAAATTCAAAATATTGAATATGGGTTTGAAACCCAGGCTATAATAATTAACTGTGGTGCCTATGTAATGCTGAATGAATGTGTGTGTGTGTGATGGTACTGTAGGTTCTGACTGTGATGTTGTTTAGTTTCCGTGCTGCTTTTAGATTCTCTGTCCAGGAGGCAGCACTCTTGCCCTACAAACCACTTGTTTGCCTGTGTGTAGCCCGTCAAAACACAAACGCCGTGACAAATGACACGTTACGACGCGCTCCAGCACGTCAAAGTATTTTCAGCAAGTGTGAAAAAACAAGGCCTGTTTGTGACTTCCACCAACCTGGAATTTTTCAAAACTCGCATTAGAGAAGAATTATTGCTCTGTTTTGGAAGCTGCAGCTGCCTCGTTCCCGTTTCAAGATTAAAATTTGCCACAAGGACGGAGACATCACAGACCTCAGTCAGGAGTGATGCCCTCTCTCTGTGTCAGAGGGCCCTAATAAGTCAACAGGTGGGCTGCAGACCACTGCCACAGGGTTCAGAGGCCTCGGGGAGTAATTGATATAGAGAAAAGGCTGTTCTCTGCCCTCATTAATCTCCCACGCTGGAAATTGAGAGGGGTGCGGGATCCTCAAGCCTTGATCTCAACCTTTTGACCTTGTCAGATCATTTGTTTTCGTTAGTCCCCCGTCAGACGAACTGGCCAGTCCCGGTCCAGACACCCATCCTGCCCCCCCCCCCCCCAAAGCAAGAGGCATTTCTTAAAGCATCTCCAGGGGTCCGCTCAACTCAGAGCCCCCCCCTCCCAAAACTTTGGGCTAAAGACAGGGTTCAGAGGCCTCGGGGAGTAATTGATATAGAGAAAAGGCTGTTCTCTGCCCTCATTAATCTCCCACGCTGGAAATTGAGAGGGGTGCGGGATCCTCAAGCCTTGATCTCAACCTTTTGACCTTGTCAGATCATTTGTTTTCGTTAGTCCCCCGTCAGACGAACTGGCCAGTCCCGCTCCAGACACCCATCCTGCCCCCCCCCCCCTGCCCCCCCCCCCCCCCCCTAAAGCGAGAGGCATTTCTTAAAGCATCTCCAGGGGTCCGCTCAACTCAGAGCCCCCCCCCCAAAAAAAACTTTGGGCTAAAGTGTCTCTGGGCGCTTTTAAATCAGTATGGGTGACTCTTCACATCCGCTGTCTCAGTGGTAATCCCTGCACACTGAAGAGTGCGTCGCTGTGTGGAGACACAGGCATAGCGAACATGTAGTCACACTACGAAGTGCATTTCCATTTCCCCCAGGTTAAAGCTCTGTTTTCAGCATATGTCTCATGACAGCACAACAAGCACGACTATTCATCATCTGGTCTCCTGCTGTTCCAGCCAGCGCGTGCAATGACTGAGTGCTCTTCCTCTTCCTCTTAATGCTCCTCTGCTTGGCAGCTGGGGACTAATTGGCTCCCAGTTCTGCTAATGAAGCCTTCCCTCGGGTCATGACCTCCCCCACCTGATGACCCACTGCTGCTACTGATATGCGGGCTGCACTTTGACAGTGACCTGGTCAGACGAATGCCCCGTGGTTCCTAGAGTGAGGCGTGGCGTCGCGGTCACTCCTTTACAGCTACACTTTACATCTCTGGTGCATGCAGTCATTAGATGGGTTAGGTCCTGCTGGAAACAAAACACTGTGTGTGTGTGTGTGTGTGTGTGTGTTAGCCTCGCTTAAAACAAACAAGGGTAGGGCGTTAGGAAGAAATCTAATGGCATGTTACGGATCGGGTTAAAAGCTGCAGGTCAACAAAGGGAAAGATTGTGAGATTGCCTTGGATGTTGTGCTTGTGTTTTGCCTTCAGACACGTAGCATCATATTACCAATCAGTCTGGGTGTGAGTGGTGGGCTGAGACGGCCATTAAAGAAAAGCATATTCATCAGCGAGTGTACACAATGCAACAGACAAGCTTTTTTTTTTTAATTCAGAGAATTCAATCATTATCTAATCCCACATCACATATGATTGTGATCCCATTGATCAAAGGAGTGATGCGTCTTTCTTAGCAGCTGATCTCGTTGTCGCCTCTTGGAGACTGGGTGTGGAGCGACAAAGCTCACCATAGGTATTAACGTGGGCCTTTCAGGTAAAGCCTGAGTGCTGAGGCCAGACTTTGTGCTGCGTCTTTAAAGGGTTATCTTTGTCTATAATGAGCCCCAGCAAACGTGGCACCAGGCCTAATGAAAACGCTGCGACATCTGAGGGGGAAAGATATTACAGGTCTAAACTGCGGGGGCTGTTTTTACATGCAACGGATGGCAGAAAATTATGGTTATCACAAACACCTTTCAGACACTAAATGCAGGTCTCCCTGTGTCTAGGCCTGAAGTTTCGAGACACAAGTCGAGCACTAAACACAGAGGGTTTGTTGGACACTCAGCATCAGGGAATAAAGGAACAAGAAACTGAAACAAGAAAAAAATGGCTTGGATTTTCATCAATTTGAAGCGTTCACTGAATGCAAGTGAAATATGGTAAAGAGATCAATAAATGTAAAAGATATATAGAAAGGAGGTGAAGAATATAAAGTGCAGTATAATGCCATCAAATAAATGTCAATTAAATGTTGAGCTTGTGAGATGATGTCGACAAATAATTTAAAATTTTTGCAGGCACTTTCACAATTTGGAGTTTCTGAATGCGTTAGAAAAGCTGTGTGCCTATATAAAAAACGGTGTTTTAAAAAACTCCCCCACAGAAAATCCTATATTTACCTATTGTTCCAAATGTCAAATACTCTCATCGACTTTTACCAGTTTTCACAAGGACAACCTGAACTCAGAAAGTACTGGAGGCAAAGTAAGTGTTGTGGATGAGGCAGTTTTTTGTTTACAGTTAGGAGGTGTAACTCACTGTCCAGGACTATGGAATACGATGTTCCTTGAGACTATCACCTGTCTCTAGAAGAAAATAACAACTGTGACACGACCTCTGGTGACCTGAAATTGATTCTATTTGTCCTCTGCATTAAGATTCTAACAAGAATCATCTCTGTTAACAGATCTATGTTATTATAAACTCATGTACTTGTATGTGTCAGTAAGAACAACGGACTCTCATTCATTTCATCCAGGTAATCACCACTGCCATCATTAATTGGCACAACAGCGCCCACTAGCTGCACATAAATCACGAATCACAATTTTGCCCTTATATTGTTATTCTTATTTATAATATTCTAATACCTAATGATCTACAAGTATAGTAGTAATGAAATAGTTTGCTAAATATCAACTCAAATTATTATGTTCATAAGATGATATTTCATGTTTGTGGTTTTAGTCAGTGTTTGATTATTACTCTTTATTATTAATTAATAATTATTACTCTTACTCTTAAATGATTTCCAAAAATGTTGAGAGCACAAAAAAGCTAATGATGATTTTTTTTTTTACAAAAATTGCAATATTTTGTAAAGTATGAACTATAGTGTACATTATGAATTCTGGAATTTGATGAATTTCATGATAAAAAATGATGAAAGATCACATACTCGGATTCAGCGAACCTGAAATTATTTTCTTCTCTGGATGAGGCACTTTAACAGGTCACCTTGTGGATTCTATTTATGCAGCAAGGTGTGGACATGAAAATGAGAGGATGGTGCTTTCATGTCAGCTATGGAGGTGTTATCTTTCACAGCACACTTGTCATCATGCAGACAGGATGCAAACATATCGTACAGTAATTTGTAACTGAGACCTTACTAATTAAAGAGCAATTAGACCATTAGAAGCTTTTATATTATATGAAATACATTGAAAGAACAAGGAATTATTCAAAAATATTCATCAATTAAAAATTATGCAGTACGTTTTGATTGGCAAACAACTATAAACAATCACACATACAAAAATCCTTGTATGATTGCTGCAACCTGTGCAGCCGAATCTAATCACTAAAAGAAAAAAATCAAATACAGGGGGTCCTCGAGTTACGACGATCTCGAGATACGACGTTTTTGTGGTTACGACACATCTCTCATGAACTTCCTTGTTTCGACTTTAGCAGTTTGCCCCGTAAATATGTACAGACTTCGCACAGGAACTAGTTGGTGCCGGCTCTCCAGCACCTCCACAGCACAGCTAGGCTACTCTGCATTGTGTTTACTTATGTGAAATGGACGGCTGGCAGGGGGTGCAGCGGCAGCCGGTAAGGAGATGCACACGGACACAGATGGGTTCGGGATCGTGGTGATACCGTAGGTTTATTCACAACACAGGGTCTACAAGGTTGATATCAGAAATCTAAAGGAAATGCTCAT
>JAFBJQ010000359.1:49118-90476 GCA_016785345.1 Trinectes maculatus | reverse complement strand
GACGGCTGGCGGGGGGTGCAGCGGCAGCCGGTAAGGAGATGCACACGGACACAGATGCGTTCGGGATCGTGGAAATACCGTAGGTTTATTCACAAAACAAAGTCTACAAGGTTGATGTCAGAAATCTAAAGGAAATGCTCATTACACTCGCGATATCAACCCCTACGGTGTGTCAAGAGGGACAAAAGGCAATTCACCCCAGTAAACTCTTATTTTAGCGTGGTGTTATAGTGACATCTAGTGGCACAACTTAGTATCTACCTTACATATGAATGTATGTTCCGACTTAAGTCGAAATTTGGTTACGACACATTCTCAGGAACGGATCTCTGTCGTAACTCGCGACTTGCATCGAAATTCGGTTACGACACATTCTCAGGAACGGATCTCCGTCGTAATTCGAGGACCCCCTGTATACTTTTATTCCTTTGAAAAACACTTCGACTCTGATTTTAAAAAAAAGACAGAGGTACAACTGCTGTATGGGAAAATAGCGAGGTGCTAACAGAAATAGCATGAAATAGAACGACTGCCGCTCTGATGTATCGTTTACATAGTTTAATACAGTTGCTGTATCCATTAGCAGAGAGAGGCAGCGGTAATGCTGACCTTTATCTTCAATCTGCACTAAATCACTAAACTCCTCATTATGTGGGCTTTCACGCCCAGACTGTCAGTTATAACCACTCGATACTACACAATGGGCCTTCATTATGTTTTTATCAGCCTTTAGCTCATAAACAGTAAGTCGTTCGCTCACTGCCGAGTGACAGGTATTAGCCTGCAGCAAATTCCCTGACGCATTCATTCTTATGATAATACCTCGTTCCCAACATGCTACCCTTTGCTACCTGTTTTTTTTTTTAAATACAAGTTGAATAAGTGTTTGTTGGGGCGTGGTGAGGCCCCGCTGCAGCGGTGTGTTTGTGTTCAGAAAGAGTGCATGTATTTACATGTGGGGTTTTGCCATAAGAGACGAGAAATATAGAGCAGGTCTCTGAGAGAAAAGCCAGCTTGTGCCATCTTCCTGGAGGTGAACAACTTTCAGAACATTGTTACCGTACGGAGCAGACCATAGCTATTAACTGCACATCATGATGCTGGTTGAGGTGTAAATGGAACATCTGCTGCACAGAAATGTGAAATAAGATCATAACGAATGCACCTACATCCACACGCATACGCCGCACTTGATACGAGACCAGCGCCTGTGGAAACCGAGGCCTTGAGGTAGCCTTGGCATTTCATGGATCTGACGGACAGATTAAGCTCAGATGGTCCAGGATTTATGATGTAAGGCAAGCAACCTGAGGGACAAGCCAACTCCTCCCCGGGCCAGCAGCCACTAGTGATAGAGAGATTTATAGACAGGATATTACAGTTGATTGCTCATAGACCATGGGAAAAGGAAAATGTTCATGAAGCAGACAAATACCGCATCCTTGCAGCTGGCTTGAAAGCTGAATTAGAGCGCTGGACCCATCACTTGTTTTACCATGAAACTTTGGAGCCGTCAAAGACGGCTCTGGCGAACTGAGCGCCATTAATCAAAAGTTCAAAAGGCTTTGATGTAATGAGCTCAAAACGTGGGTCATCATTACTTCAAGAAAACACAAGATTTTTCATTTTCCCACCCTTATTGAACACATTATGTACAATACATCTGAAAGGGGGTGTCTTTTCAATGGACCGCCTCGACCCTTATGAAATATGTATACACCACCACAGGTTTCCAGTGCAGCGCTTTGTTTATCTAATGCTAATGAGCATGGTTAACCCTGCAGCGGGAGTTCAACATTCTTGATTCAGAGTTTGTGTTGGCTTTGTGCGATCTCCCTATGCTTCGCTAACATGAGATCATATGTATCATTAAGATGTGCTCAAAAGGTTGAGCTTCAATGTAACAATGAGCCTATGTGCCTGTTGACATTGGTGCTCAGGAATGTGGGGAGCATCATTGCAGAGTAGGAGCTTCGATGACTGACCGACCTTACTTCCCTCAACCCGGAGCTGAACTCCATTAAGGGCTGCCTGCAGTCTGTAATTTTACCAACAGCCTCTTATCATGTTTGTCTTGTCTCTTCCTCGGGGGGGTTGACTCTTTGCCCACAGACCAGCGTTACTTCATTTCAGCTGGCTCTCCGCACACGACACAGACAGTGGGCATGACAGCTGCATGACTGAATACTTCATACATTTCCAATGAGTGAAGTCCAGAGGCAAAGGGAGTGTTTTTATCTAAGCGGGAATATCATGAGTTGACTTTTCCGTCGGCGCTGCGATTGCATGGTTAATAAACGTTGAACTTGTGACTTTTGCAGTGCAGATCGCGAGGGAGGCTGTAAGTCAAGTTTAGTTGTGCGGTATGCATAAATCATAATCAAGTGTTTATGCAAACATAAAATGAATGTATAAAATGATCCGGGACAAACATTTAATTATTGCTAAAGTTATTGTTGATGCAACACACACACACACACACACACAGATATATTGGAGGTGATTTGATTGGAGGTCTTCCCTCCCCCTGAGCGACCTTGTCATATTTTGCCTGTGATGACAGAGGAGGCCTGGGCCTCTGAGACCACACAGCCTTGTCATCTCAGCCCAGATCAAAGGGGCCCTGCTCCGGTCTGACAGGAACCAAGGCTGCGGCGAGCATAAAGTTTGAGTTTCTCTGTAGGTGACCCCACATGAGGAAAGGTTTTATATGCAATGATCTCGGCCCTGCTCTTCTAACTTTCCTCAGGAGATGCTCGCGGTGTCTGAGAAGGGAAGCGAGATTTGTAAGTACTTGTATTCTGGAGAGATGAGTGAGATGAAAGAAGAGGTGAGAGCAGAAGCATGACAGGAATGTTAAAAGAAAAGCACCGGGAAGCAGAAACGGTGGAAAAGTGGAGCATAATGGGTCTTAGAGGACCTCCACCCAGACGGAGCTTCAGTTCGAAATTTGTTTTGGCCTCAGCCCTGTTTTCTTGTGACCTCAGAGTACTGCTGATATGCATGATCTCGCCACTGAACAGTAAATAGTGGTTGACAGTAAAGATTAAAAAAAAATAAAAAAAATCAAAACCTGGAGTTTGTCAGTGTGGTTTATGAAACGGTAATTTTCTTGGTTTTGTGGATGTGGAGTTTCAGGGATCTCAATTATATAATTAAAAGTGTTACATCATTTAGGTTAGATATAAGACAAATAAAATAATTGCATGTTTTATGACTGTTTAAGGATCATCCCACAATACGAGCCGAAATCAGTGAGAAGAAAAATAATATTTTCACCAAATCAAAACTTTCAACGATGCGTTCAATCAACATGCTGCTATTCTATTCCTGTATTCCAGTTTAGGAGACGCATTCCTTGTTTTTCCACCTTTACAGCTTCATCCGTTTGACTCATAACCCTGGCACCTGATCTGCTTTGCTTTGAAAAGGCCACTCCATAAATTCCTGGACCTTGATATTTTCCCTCATTTCCCACAGGATCATAATGATGCAGGGTCTTTTGTTGAAAGCACCTGTTCTCAGCACGAATAATGGGCTACATTTTCATCCTGGATATACCCCCAAAGGGACTCCCAGCCTCCAAGCCTCAGACCTCAGGGTATCTAGTTGCCATTATTGCCTGTGAATGGGTTGAAACAACACACTGAATCATTTGCTTCAAATAAATTGCAAAGTGGAGGAATGGATGAAAATCACATTTTATTTACATCCAGAATAAAACCACCAATTAAAAAAAATTACATATATATTTTAAAGTTACCCTGTACAATGTAGAACCATAATGATACTAGAGAGGATAATTAGTGGTGGAGAGTTAACAAATTATTATCATAAAGTCTGTTGGATAGGTGTTCTTCTGAAAATGGAAGAACATCAGCTCAATAAAAATAGACCTGATAATGAGGTGATAAAGTTGTACCATACCTAATACTGCTGCCTTATGCCTGTGAACCATATGGCTATTGTGAAAAACGTATTAAACTCAGCTGATTGGACCATTTGTTTTGATACTTTTGAAACAATTTAAATACTTTTTGCTGGAGTTCAAACGTTATGGACTTTACACAACACAAAGAAACGTCCCTGTATGGGAAAAGGATGGAAAAATAAACCGTTCTTTTCAGCATGAGGTAATTTTTTTTTTCTTCTTCTTCCGTGAATTCTACTACATGTGTTTGGACAGAGCTCATTTGGTTAACTGGATCCACGTTTTTTAAACTGGACCGATGTGCTACATCAGAATCGCCGTCAGCAGTTTGAGAAAAGGAAAACAGAGGCTGCTTCGTTTCTCAAAGCTCCACTACTAAATGCCAGGTTCTTCAAAAAAATAAAAGCCTGTTAATTATAATGAAAGTAAGTGTATATTTCACCCTTTTAGCTTGTGCAAGACTTGGCAGGGACTGAACATACAAAGCTGCTTGGACTTTCTGATGTGCCACAAAGCATGTCCAGGAGGACATCAGAGGACATAAGCCCTTCTCTACAGGATCAAGGGAGGAAATCTGCTCAGGGTATATGGCTTTTTCTTAACAGAAGATAAGATGGTCTCTAGCATGGCTCCAGAGAATTTATAGACATTTTAAATGGCCTTAGCTGGAGCCGAAGACCATGGAGGAGGACTTAAGGAGTGTCTTGATCTGCCTCTTAGCTCACCTAATAACCCTGTCATCAGATTGAGGGCTTCGCCTGCGTGGGACCTCGGTCGTTCCTACTGTTGTTTGGGTTTGTTTGTCCTTTACAGGATAAAACAGCTGATGAGATCATCCACCAGGCCACTTTAGCCTCAGATCTTTGACATCTGGAGTTTGACTGGAGCAGTGACGTCAGCGTTAATTGGGAATTAGACTAGATTGTCACGTTAGACTTTACAGTTGGCCTGGAATTACACCATGCGCATGTGCACTTATTTATGCATACAATAATATTTGTGCGACACACCACATTCCTACCTGATCCTCACGTAATGCACTCAATCTGCATGGAGTGTGTGGATGCTGAACAGTGAATTTTAAAGGATCAAGGTTATAAACACATATATACTGCATATAGATATCACATGACCTGGCCAGGGAGACAGATACAGCTTAAAGCTTTCTCCTGCGTATGGAATAAAGTGACTCAATCTGATTCTGTTTACATAACACTGCAAATATTTTTCCGGACCTCAGCGTAACTATGCGGTTAATACCCAAACAGCCTTGTCAGCTTGAACTCCGAGAGTTTGTCCACAGTGCAGAGACAAACATGATCTGTACACAGACCAGGAAGGACGAACCACCTGTGCAGCTCCAACCGCATCAGTGCTCATGCACTGTGGAAATACAACTATAGGCTTGAAATGCAAACACACACATGCATGCACGTACACACACACACACACACACACAGATATATATAGTATATGTATAGCAGTGTCTGAGAGATGAGATAAGGGGCTTAGGTGAAGGGGGCTGGGTTGTCTCTGGTGAAACTCTGACTGACATGGCAGCCCTGGGGTAATCCTGCTAATCCTCTGCTAGCTCAGGGGTGCAGTAGGACTGGTGGCCTTTGACCCCGTACAACAAGGAGGTGCAAACGCACACACACACCGAACCCACAGTTTCACTGTCACGTCTTCATCATGACTGCACCTTTCATCGGCTGCACCAGCACACCCCTACAAAGTAAATGATCAACTTTTATGGACCCATAGACTGTGCTGATAACATTTGTTTATGTACACCCATGTGTTCACATTGTTTGCAACGATTACAAGGGCAATTAAGGAGGCTTATGAAGCCAATTAACTCGGAGTCACTGGAGTGTGAAGTTGTTTAAGTAAACAGCTGATCCGTGACACATATTTTCACTCCTGTCACTGTTTGCCTGCTGCAGTTTTTAAAGCTACAGCGAATCCGACGCCTTCATGCGTTTTTCTTAACGTAACGTGTGCAGGCCTTAACGTTTTAATGAGGCTGAGAATCAGCAATTGTCAATATGGTTTGAGAACGCCACAGCTCCGGATGATTGATTTCAGGTTCTTTCATGTCACACACACACAACAGTTCGTTCATTTGTAATAAATAAATCTGCTTTTTTCATGTGTCGTGTTTTTCATTTAAACTAACCACATCTGACCTCTGACAAGAGCTCACATCGTAATACCATCTGCTGTGTCCAACAAAAAAAGACTGTAATCTGTTCCGTCTGTAAAGGATTGTTCACATCCATTGGCAATCGGCAGCCCCACAGCTTGAGACACTAAATTGCATCAGCGTTGGCAAAGCTAGAACAGATTCAAATCTCAACATTAATATAAAGCCTAAAGGCCTAATAGCATTTTGTATTCACCTTCCTGACAGAAGTGTTGTTTTAAATCATGACAGAATTTAATATACAACAGGTGTGTTGTTATGTTTGTAGCACATATGAGCTGAAAATGAATGATTACAGCAATGCACCATGTGATGACTTTCATATCCATAATATTCCACTCATGATGTAACCTTCCATCTGGATGCACAAAAACACGATGGTCGTGATTCTCGCTTCCTACGTCCCCCTGCGTAGGTTTATTTTGAAAGGTTTGCAGCACAGGAAGTGTGCTCCGCGCGCTCTGTCTGCCTTGACGCTGTCGCCTGGCGCAGATAACTTGGTGCCGCTGTGCGCGAGCGCTCACACGCTGGGAGCAAGTGATGGGAACCTCATCCGTCTTTGCGCGTGCCGCTCACCTCATATTTCCATTGACTGTTTCGTGATCATTATTATTATTATTTTTATAAAGAAGAATAAAAACAATTCAACAAAGAGCCGAAGTAAAGAAAAAAAGGCAAGTGGACGCGCGCGCTGCTTTCTTCCCGGGAAGCCTGTTGCCTGATGTATGTTTGGGGAATTACGCACCGCTCGTCCAGCTGAGCCATGGCAAAGGAGTGAGTGAGGCGCGTTGGCCAAGATGCCAGTGAACTGGAATATAACTTTTTCCTATGGAATATAGTCCGTTTCTACACAGCCTACATGTTGTGCCATCATCATCCCACGTGAAAAACAAACTCTTTGTGTTCTGCATCATGCTGTCGCTCTGGGTGTACATGATCTACTGCTGCGTCGGCTACTGCTCCACCATGCCGAACCTGACGTACGGCTCGGGGAGCAGGCACGAGCCGGACGCGGAGGTGGACAGCCAGGGCTCCTCTTTAGGTGCTTCCAGGGACTTGCTGAATAACGAGAACGACCTGGACAGCCGCGGAGAGGAGTGGGATGAGATCAGAGGCGAGGCGCGCGCGTTGGATGATAATGCCATGTCAGGTTTCCTCAATGAGACGGAGAGTAAGAAGTTGCCACAGGCGATCATCATCGGGGTGAAGAAAGGAGGGACGCGGGCGCTGCTGGAGTTTCTGCGGCTGCATCCCGACATCAGAGCGGTGGGAGCAGAGCCGCACTTCTTCGACCGCAACTACGACAAAGGACTGGAGTGGTACAGGTACATGGTACCATAACAAAGTCATATATTGTCACTGGATGGATGGATGGATGGATGGATGGATGGATGGATGGATGGATGGATAGATAGATAGATAGATAGATAGATAGATAGATAGATAGATAGATAGATAGATAGATAGATAGATAGATAGATAGATAGAGATGTGCATCTTGTGGCTGTTCTTAATAATGGAAAAAAAGAAAAATCTAATTTACATTTTAAATAAAGACTTCACTTAAAGTGAGAGGAGATCATTTAGGAAAGTTTTTTTTAGTTGACACATAACAAATATAACAATGCAGTTACATTTGAATGTATTAGTTATAAAACAATAATGCCATATACACAATTACATTATAAAGGATATAGAAGTTTGTTGTAAATTTATGTTAATCAATGTTCAGTTGATTAAAGAAGGGTGAACTGATGGTGATTTTTATTCCACCATGTTACTCTGTTATTAGCAAACTGCAGATGATAAAGATGTTCACAGGGTGTGGGTTACACTGATAATTGGTAATAATAAAAAAAACAGAGAATTCACATTAATACATTGTAGCTGCAATATATTACTTGTAGAAATTAAAAACAAATTCCCGGGCCACATGTTTAAGCCCACAGTAAACAACCGCTGATGAATGTGACCTCAGGGAACAACATTGTTGAAATGTTGTAGCCACATTTCATCATCTTTAAGTTTTACCAAACTCCTAATGTCTCCAACAACTCATTGTTCAATCGCGTACATCGCGTACACATGTTTCTGTCAATGTTAAAACTGGTTTTAACATTGACAGAACTTTGGACTTTGTTTTTTTGGCAACTCTTCTCAGCCGCGATCATTTACGTGGTCTAAGCACAATCGATTATCGGCTTGTTTGTTTGACCTTCACTCAGAGTTTCTGGAACTTTTACACATCTGTCCTTGGGTCTGACCTCTCTCTCTCTCTGGCTCCCTGTCAAAGATCAGGGCACCAGGTAGAAAACAATTTCAAAAAACCACTTTGGGATAAAGCTCAAACATCATGTCGTCTATGGTTTTGAGTCAGCAAGTAGCATCATGCCGTGATTTTTGAACAGCTGAGCGCGTGGTGAAAGATTTTGAGTTGCAGGGTATTGATTCAGTGGCAGTAATTTGTTTGGATTCTCATCAACATCATTGTCAGAGAGAGAATCAGGAATATGTGTGCCCTTGCACCTTCAGCACTGTATCATGCAATGTTTTTTATTCTGTTCCCTGTCATGGCAACTGCCGTCCTTGTACCATGCCTGATTTCTGAAACTGCAAGTCCTTTACTCTTGACTCAGCTGTGCAGTTACACAGCTTGCTCCTTTTAGCGGATACACACACACACACACACACACACACACACACATACTCTGCTCGTAGAAAATGACTGATCTTTTATGAACATAAAATGTGCCTGCAAATGGACTGGCATTGAGTGGCCACATTGTTAATCAGAGATACTGCTGCCTCGAGTGTTCATTCGGCTGAGCTGTGGGATTAACAGGAAGCGTCAAAGGATCCACACTCGGTTTCAAAGCAGGCTCCATCGGGCTACAATAGGGGAAGTGAAGCATTGTTCAAAGGAGTTCTCGCTTAAGCTCCTTGAAGAATTTCCTGACAGGTTTGGGACATTTTCAGATGGTCAGTCTTTGAACAGTGGTCTTTTGTCCATCTCCAACGACTGAGCAACAAGATCAAACTGAATCTGTCCGGCACTTGAAGATGTGGTCTTCACGCTGTTTTTACAATCCGCAAGTAATGCATGAGTGGGCAATGCATATGAGGAATGACTAATGTCTAAATGCACTAGCTGTCATTAAAGAGGGGGAAATCAGATGTAATGGATACAGTCAAAAGAAGTGGTAGTATTTTTGTTCAGCATGTCAGTGCGTATGCATGGACAGGTTGTGTGGGAAAAACATGTCATTTCAGGACATGTATAATGAAGGTTCTTTTCCCGGAAAGGTGATCCGGCTCATTAAAACATCTTGTGGCTTGAGCTGTCAAAGTAAGAGCACTGGACCACAGGTCGACCCCTTACAGCAGTGCACCATGACACTGACTCAACCCTTAATGAACATTAAGGCCTCGTGGAGCTCACAGAACCCCCGGGAAACTTTATGTCGAAGCACAAGCCTTTTCCAACTCGTCCGCTTCTTAATCAGTTTGGCACAATTTTTTTCCCAAGACTTTTCATTATGCAGTCCACGTGATCGGGAATACGTCTCCGAGACGATCAAGTCACAGCTCCAAGCTAGGTGAAGATGTTGGTTGATTTGTTTGCCCATATGTTTCACTTCATCGCTCCCAGACTAGTGACGAGCAGTGGCTTGGAGAGTGGGGCTGCCCTCTGGGTGGGCTTATCAGTTCCTGTTGTGCCCACACCATTTATCTGCTGTGATTGGTGTGTCCGTCCTGCTGGAGGTCTGCTGTGTCCATCCTGACAGAGCCCCGCATAGAGGAGAGGCCCCCTGCGCAGCAGGACGCCGACCACAATGCAACACATTTCCACACAGAAAAAAGGCAGAAAAAAAGAAAAAGGCTGACAATTGTGCACACTTTCTTGCACAGAGCACGAGGGGCAACTCCCCAAAGCCGTGGGAACAGCTTCCTCCTTGGCCCCCCCCTTTCGTTAATGCCAGCATAATTTGTCAGTCTTTTTACCTCTTATATGTCTATTTGTGACAATTTCACTGCTCGTCCACTTAATAGACAAATCAAGGTCTTCTGTGTTCCAGATGTGACTTAATTGTTAAAATTGTGTTTTTCCCTCTTGAGGTTTCATTTATAGAACAATGAGCAGCCTTCTTGCTAACTTACTGAGGGTGTCACAGATGATGGCCTAATCCTCCTCAGAGCTCCAGGGCAGCTTTAGATGCTGGCCAGTGGCAGATAGAGGGCAGTAAATTTAAAGTGAGTCTTTAGAAAGTGCAACAGTGTTATGGAGCTCATTGAAATGGGGCGCTGGAGAACCCCTGAGGTCTGCATTAACCCTGACAATAAAGGAGCAGACAATTAGTGTGAAACATGTTTTCTCTCCCTTCACTTTGTATGCAAATGTGCTCAGAAGGGTGAAAGTGCCCTTTGACGAAGCCCAGCAGGAGTCCGTCAGAAGGAGCATTCATTGGAACCTGCCCAAGAAAAGACTCAAACATTACGCTCAAGCTTTTTAGCCTGAAAGTTGACTTCCAGAGATGTCTGTGTGGAAAGTTGCATTCCCAAAACGACGTTCATTTGAGTCCACTAGTGGGTTGTTTTTTTTTTTTTTTTTTTTTGCTTACTCGACACTTTTAGCTCTTCGCAGGGACATGTGGGGATTGGTGTGAGAGAGCTCTCAGTATAGGTATCTCCCATTTTAAACTGACGTGTCAGCAAAATGACAGGAAGAGACGAGAAAAGGGAGCTGAGAATGAGATGCTGAAGAAAGGGAACAAATGTTTGCTGTTGTTTCACTAGTTAGATTCCTAGAAATTCAATAAAATCTGGCTCATGGAAAAAAAAACATGTCTTGTTAGGCTTTTTCTGAACTGTTCCTATGATGGAACACAATAATGCTACTGTTTCTCAAATAAGTCTACTATTGTCAATACCGTTAATGTGCCCCCTCCCCCCCTCGGTTCTAGAGATTGAAGATTTAATTTGCTCCAGCAACCCCCTGGGCTTTTGCTTGAGGCAATTTGTCAAACCGCAGCACTTATTACAGCACTTTGAAAACACTAAAACAAAGCAAGTTCCCTCCATTATACCCCCTTGAGCTGTTGACTTCCTCATCTTCAGAGAAAATGTGTTGTTTCCTCTCCCTGTCTTCCTCTCCACTTCAGAGGCTCCCTGACAGCAAGTCAGACCTACTTTAGACAGCACATATCTGCCTCAGCCATCTTCATTTTGCTTCTTTGAAGTCTTGTTTGCTCTCAGACTGATCCCGCGCAAGCCCCGTTTGTACCTGGCATGAACATGTGTCTGCGGTGATCACAAGGGGACAGCTCCAAGTATGTCACTTCACACCCGGCTTTAGGATGCATCTCCATATGTGTCTTGAGTGAACACTTGTGACTGGATGTCAACTTAACCCTAACCCTAACCCTAACCCTAAATCAAATCAACCAAGATTGACACACGTAATATATCTCTTGGATGGGGGGGGGGCTTATGAAATCCATACATCTTGTATTTAGTCATGAATGAGTGCATAGGTGGTCCATTGTGGCACGTGAAACACCTCTAAAAGAATGTGGTCACATGTGCCTTGGGTGCGTCTTATGTGCTTTCACACCAGTACTTGGTGCCAGCACTGAGCAGGGCCTCAGACCAGCATGCATCCATCTGTGGACTTGTAAATGTGTCTTGTATGTATTTGCAACCACTTGTACAACCACTTTCATTCCATTAATGTCCTAATGTCGGAATTGTGGGTATTTTGTCGAAGCAAACAGTGCCTGTTATAATAGCTGAACATGTGGCATGTTCCGATAGCTGTAGTGTTGTTTCTTTGCTGTAGCTGTTTCTCAGTTTTTCACTGAAGGATCTTTCTGTTCTTTTGTTTATTCAGGATTTCTCCACCTCTTCATTCCAAGAATCTTTACGCCCAGCTCACTTGACTATGTTGATTAGTGTGTTTGACCTTGTTCGACGAAGTCTTCATTATCACTGGTACAATAACAATATCATTTGTAGGATCTCATTAGTGTAACAATCTTGGGCTTGTACAAGTGACCATCACATATTTTTCAGATGATGCCCTAACTAATGAGTATGGTATGGTATGGTAATGGTTATTTATTTTAACGTAGCTGCTAAGAGGTACAGTATATACCCAACCATACTGGTATTGATTTAAGCGATTCTGAAGATGTTTTATATTCACTACCTGGAGTGTGAGCAGCGTTCATTGAGAGTGGTTTACATTTTTCCGGGGCCACCACCCTGATAAGTAAGTGCTCTCCGGATCTGTTAACAACTGAGTTTTATGTGTTAATGCAAGGCTGACAGTTGTGTGAGGGGAGCCAGGATGGTTTCACACACTGTGCCTCCTCCACCCCCTCGTCTCTTCGGAATGAGCTTGTCTCCATTAGACAGCCAGGTGGCCTTCAGATTTGCACGCTGCCAGTAATAATGGAGAATGTGGAAAAAGCCACTCTTGTTGCTGAGGAATGCTGTTGAGTGTTGTTCAGCGGTCCTGGGTGCAAAGGTATATGACGCCGACTTTCACATAGATGGTAAGATGCAGTGGCCATAGAACACCTTCCGTAAAGTGGCCGTTCTCTTTGACTTCTGTCTGGAACTTGTCTCACAGTAAACTGGTTTGATTATTCTAAGTGGCTGCATACCACCACCTCTCATCTCGACTTTGAGAAGGGGAACGATTCCCACCGTAGCCTGAACCCTCTCAGACTGCCTGCATACGATTATTACTCATATCATTAGATAACGGTGTGGGTTTTTTCTGGAGCAGTCCCTTGTCACTGGGGTCTGAGAAGCTGAAATATAGATGCCAATTAGAGTCAGTCAAGCAGATGACTGCAGGATACAAAAAAAGTCTCAGTATTGTCTTGGGTTTTTGGTGCTGAACCTATTCCTTACTTTGATGAACTCATTAGTTAGGGCATCATCTGGGAGCCATGTGCAGCAGCGTTGTAAAGTTCTACCTTTGAACCTGTTTCCTGATAGCAGTGAATGTAAACAATGGTGCAGCGTTGAAATGCTTCCTCCCCTACAGCCGGTTTAGTGCACACACCTGACTTCCCAGCTGACAAGTTACATAACTGCTGCTCCTTGATAAAACCAGTCGGTTATAGCAGGTGTGAATGTTTCTTGTGCTAATGAGGTAGACACAGCGACTGATCTGGCTTCCAACTTAGAAGTTATCAACGCATGATGTCTCCACCATAACCCAAACCCTAACGCTAACCCTGACAGCTAATCCTCTCTATCCCCCACCCATGCTACCTGTTATCTTCCAAGCCATGCTACATTTATTGCCAAATTTACATATAATGTAGCAATCATAGGGAAAAAAACTGAAAATGCAACATGCCGTTGAGGAGTCAAACAAACATGCAATATTCATGAAGGGGCAAATGTCAGCTTCTTGTGGCTCAGTTCTACAGAGTGGACTTTTTTCCCCCGTTGTCTTGGATGTGAATGATGATGCCTTTGCATGGTTGATTGATAGATGAGGATGCACTGAAACCTATTGGTTCCAGGCAACATTGTTTATTAAGCAGAACAAATTGTGAAAGCTTGCTACATCTGCCCCCCTGAGGCAACTCTCTCTCACTCCCTGCTCATTCAGAGATGTTATGCCATACTCTATCTCTACAAAGATGAATAATGCATGTACTTCGCACAAAGATTGTTTTGCTTGGGGACTAAGTGGAAAGTTTGATTGGTAGTAAGTTTTAGTGTCCCCTGAGGCCCCGCGGAAGGCCTACAGCGCTCCACTTGTGTGTATCCAAGAGATGTGGATGATAATTGCTGGGGGTTCTGATAGAGATGTTTGTGTTTCTCGTACCTATTACCTTGATTAGGTTTGGGATTTTTCCATTACATACAACAGTGGCTGTGGCTGTCGGGGAGCGAAAAGTGGAATAGATGTGTAAGACCTAGGGCTTCCGCAGAAAGGACGGAAAGAGCAGGTGACATGAGGAGATGAAATCGCATAAGTAAACGGACATCTTGTGCGTTGTTATGGCGCTAATGAGGTATGAGTTATGTCTACTTTTCCCACAACCACTGAACCGTTTTCCTAGTGCTCTGCACAGCAAAATCTCGCAGACCATTTTGTACTGGTTTCGACCACATAAACATGAAAGATGAAAGCTGCTGTGTTTGGAGAGGGATATTGACACTCCTTGTGCGTGCACCAACAGATGGATGGAAATTACGGCAATCACTTTAATTCCACGGCTCCTCGGTTCCTCTTGTGTTTGACGTAGAACTGCTCACTATCAAAACACGGGAATATTAACGAGAGCATTAATCCTCGAATAAATGAAGATTTATATTTTAACAGGACTTAAACCCTTGAGCTACGTTGGGAGCTGATACTTGTGAACAGATGATGCCACATCGTGCCTCACATATCTGCGCATGCATTCAGCTTACTAAGCTTCTCTCCTAAGCTCCCGCAAAAGACATTTTGGATGTTTGGAAGTTTTGTTATATATAACAACTAGTTACTCACACTCTATTATTCATAGTAGGTACATATTCACAGCTGAGAAAAGGTGTGCGTTATAATATGCAAATACAACAATTCTGATTCCTATGATATTTAATATTTATTTAGTCTTTTTGTTTTACAGGCAACAACACCCCAAACTTCTTACATAACACCTACATACAATTTCTCTGATGACAAATAATTTGATCGACATTATCATTGCATGATTCAAAATAATAATCGAGTGAGGTTGTGCGTGTCCATGTTGTTATATGGATTAATTACCACTGACTGTCATTACTGTGATGAAAAGCAATCTTTCTCTCTCTATCTCGCTCTCTCTCTCTCACACACTCCAGAGACAGGCCAGCCACCCAGTCAGCCGACAAGGCAGTCAAGCAGCCGCTAATGCTGTAGCGTGTTTGGCTTAGCCATAATCCCCCTTGGCTGACTTTAGCCATTATCCAGTCGGGGCTGCAGTTAACAAGCTATATTATGATCAAGCAGAGTCATCCAGGGTCAACAAGAATATGAACTTGAGGGAATACATAGCTCCAGAGCTTTGCATTTTCTGCTAAGGAATGCAACACCTCTCCAGATCTTGCCCTTTTTGCACAACACATCCAACAGATATGGGGAGAACCGTGCAGTCATGGTCATATGCCTTGGCACGATATTAATATAGGCGTAATTCTGCCTATTCAAAGTTAAACCATCTTTTGTATAATGTAATGGAGGTGTGGAATATTTCAATGTGGGGATTTCAGGGTTTGAAAGGGGATTGAGGTCTTAAGGTAGATTAAATGAAGCACCAGGAGATGAATGTCTTCCTTCAGGGTGCTTAGAACATGTCATGAACTGCGTCTTGTCCTCACACGCAAGCGGACGTGATTGACAGCACCCGAGCTCTGCCCACCAGTCCCTGTCATTGTAGATACACTCACTCACCAGTCTCCGTCAGTGTTTCTCATTGTGTCTAGATTTGTCTTCATCATGTTGATTGACATTCACTTTATTTTTAAATCTGCCAACGGGATGGTATTGCAAGAAGAACGGAATATGATAGTATTCACAAACTGTTTTTTCTGTCCCTTGCAGGGAACTGATGCCCAAATCATCTGAGGGCCAGCTGACCATGGAGAAGACCCCAAGCTACTATGTGACCAAGGAGGTCCCCGCTCGTATATACACCATGTCTAAAGACACAAAGCTTATTATAGTCGTCCGTGATCCTGTCACACGGGCAATCTCAGATTACACCCAGACTCGCTCCAAGAAGCCAGACATCCCTTCTTTCGAGAGCCTGACCTTCAAGAACATGTCGGCAGGTCTGATTGACACCACTTGGAGCGCCGTTCAAATCGGCATGTATGCCAAGCACCTTGAGCGCTGGCTCCAGTTCTTCCCGATGGAGCAGCTACTGTTTGTGAGCGGAGAGCGCTTGATTAGCGACCCGGCAGGTGAGATGGCTCGTGTTCAGGACTTTCTTGGGCTGAGGAGGGTGGTAACGGAAAGGCACTTCCACTTTAACCCAGCAAAAGGCTTCCCCTGCCTTAAGAGACCCGAGGGGAACAGCAAGCCGCACTGCCTGGGCAAAACCAAAGGCAGGACACATCCCAATATCGACCCGGAGGTGATTCAGAGGCTGCGGGACTTTTACAAACCCTTTAACAGTAAATTTTATCAGATGACTGGTCATGACTTTGGCTGGGACTGATATGAAAACCACGAAGACAGACTTAAGCTGTTTTTTTTTTTTTTTGGAAAATATTTCTGGAGATATTGTTATACAGTGTATGTACAGTATTTGGTGGATATGTAAAAAGTTCAGAAGTCTATTTTATGATAATTTATTGTTATGATAATGTTAACTCACTTAGATGCCTAACCGTTTTTTTTTCTTAATTACGCTTCTCATCCTGCTTTAATTCTCAGTACACAAGTAAAAAAAAAGCACAATAATTTTACGGGTATTGCAAGCAAACTCAGTTTTTTAGTCATAATATATATTTTTTCCTTAATGTCCCTTTGGGTTCACCTTAAGCTGAAAGAGATACAACCTAACAAACAACTGGTAATATCCCCTTAACATTTGCCTGACCCTCAAAGGTCCATGGACCCACTTAGTCAGATCGATGCAGGCCTCAGCTGATCCAGTGCCACTTGCCAGGTGGATCAATAGTGTAATAGCTCCTAATCATGTCAGTTAGACCTGACTGATGGCACTGCCTTGATCTCTCGAGCACTGCAGTAAAAAATGCATCCATTAATGACAGTAAGTCTATGGTTGACCCTTGAGCCAACTTTAAGTTAATACAATAATATAAAATTCCCACCGAAATGTTTGGACTTAACCACTATTTATGCTGTTTTTATGAAGGAATGGGAATTAGGATCCGATAGAGGCTCCTGTCAGGGAGTATTTTGGAAATGTTTAATCTGCTGCACAATGCTGACTCATTTATTTCCCTGACCGTATAGGAAAAAAAATTAATGCATGTGTCACATTCGGATCTGTTCTGAAATGGCACATATGCATCATTCTGTGCAGCTGTTATTACAGGACATGTTAATGTTCATGCCCCTTATCCATAGTACATTAGCTGATACTGTGGTGGCCACATGGAAATGAAAAAAATATTCTGATTTCAGTGATAGTTGAAGAGAATGAGTAAAAAAAAAATAATCTTACTTTCTGTCAATATTTCATTCAGTGTGGATGAGTTTTCCAGCATTGTCACAGACGGTTGTAAAGATGCTATTTAAAAGGTACACGTTGCTTTTCAAACATGGAACTGAAGCAGGTCTGACTGAGGCGACTCATTAAAAAGGTACAGTCAATTATGAAGCAAGAAATAAATGTTTTACCAAAACTGCATGTGTCATGTTTGGCTTTGTCACGAAACATTCCGATTCACTGTTTACCTGTTGAACATGTGTCAGCCTTGAATGCATACCCCCCCTACCTGGATAGATTTCTGGTTCCCCGCAGGCGAAGGTGCAGCACTGCATCTAATTCATCGTCTTGCACGTTGCTGCACTAACACACTAATTATCTGAACCGCGGTTAACTACTTTTAGCTTTCTCAGCCTCCTGCTCCCTCCAATGATGGGGTTTGTTGCCATGACCCTAACAAACACATAACAGAGTGTCAGGTGTCGCATATGGTGGAGAAGGATATATTATGAAAAACACTGGCATTCATTTGTGTCCCTGGGTGACACTTAACACCTCACACCACACCGTATAAAGTGAGCTCAGGTTTCAAACCACTCTTTGAAATGTGTTTTCGGCATGTAAACATGTGGTACTTCTTTTTAAAGTCGTTGCCAGAAGCAGAGGTGCATACCTGTTTAAATGATTCCGCCCCTAAAGGAAGAATCTGTTCATATTTGCACTCATTTGTTTTTATTCTTTGGAACATTTCGTATTCTCCTGCCAATATGTTTTTGTCATATTTCACTGAGGCACCACAAGCTGTCTGCGCAACTGCCCTGAGCGACGTGTTACATCCATCACGCAGCACGGCGAAACCAAGGAGCAAAGGTTATGGACCAAGCGAGATATGACGCACCCTGGTCTATTAATGAATAACCTTTATTTAAGTCTCCAGCCAAACAGTCTGCTTTACCTGAGGCTGCCAGAGGTGATGCAGCCAGTCTCCCTGGTGGCAGGCAAGAAGTCTGATCGCTCAGGAAGCAACTCCCTTTGCAATTACAGGGATAGAGGAGGGTTGCTGTAATTGCTAGGCTACCAACTGGGGAATAGCTGTTAGTACACATCCCTGCAGGCTGTTGTAAGGGAGGCTGCTATTGTTTGAAGGTTGGAGAGACAAGGAAAATAGGCACCTGGCAGCCTTTAGCATCAAGCAACTTCACACGTCCTCTTGGCAACTACCATTAGAGAATTCAGCTGCCGAATAAAAGTGAAAGAACATAAAACATCACACAACAGCAGGCTGCTTAGTTTAGACAGCAGATGTAGAGAAGTGTGATGTTTAGATGCAGCCATCAGGAACTGACTGCGCCGTAGCCTCATTACAGTGTCAGTGAAGTCTTTGTATCCTGCCAAGTTGTCATTCGCGCGGCATGATTTAAACATGTTTGGTCCTCGCCTGCGGAAATGATTGCCACTCACTCATCCCCTCCACGTTGGACTCTCAGTCCTCTCAATGAGGCCTGGGCTTTATAATCATGACATAAGCAATTTAGACTTAATGTGGCATTAAGAAGAGATGCATCAGCTATTCTATTCAAATAAACCCTAACCCTAACAAGAAAACAAGAGATCATGGATACAAATATACTATATAGTGTTTTCTGGTCTTGTGTAACTTTCAAAATAGGAATGTGTTTTGACAATCACGGCCAACTGAGAACTGAAATTAGTTAAACCATGCGGTAAATTACTCGTGTTAGTCTCCTCATGCACCTTGTGGAGATTAAATTGGCTTTTGTTATTGTCTTTTTTAAATCTGCTGAACGTTTAATAAATGAGCTCTGAATGGATATGCGACGACTGACAGCCAAATGGGATGTTAAGTCTAATTTGAAGCAAGGGCCCGTGCGTTTTTCTGTGCATATACATGTTCTGGTCATCAGTAGATGTACCAGTCATTACTGATTTTTAAGTAATAGAGGTACACATCACCCATCAACGCCTGATGTATAGGACAAAAAAATAGAAAACAAATCAGAGAGAAAAGTACAAGAAGAAAAAACTTTGTTTCAGGGGTTATAAAGTTGCCTTCTACTCCGTCCCTAAACCTTTTATTCCACATTGTCCAAGACCTAATCCTAATCCGATAGGAAGGGCAAGCATTAATCTGGGAGAGTAGACTCGGAGTTGACGTATATGTGCTGACATAGCTAATCCAAATCTAATCCCTCTCCCAGAAGGGCTTCCAAGTGCTGTACCAGCTCATTTTATAACTTCAAATGCAACACCAGTGAAAGGTTATATTTAAAGATGAAGCAGATGTTTTTACAAGCTGTGCACAAGAAACCCACACCTTGGTCTTAACATGTCAAATCTAAGTGTTGCTTGTACGGGTGTCAGATTGTGATGTGTTGTTACTGTAAATTTGCTTTTCCTGCATCTGACAACATCATGAGAGTAAACATTACTCAATGTTTTGTTGTTACAATTATAGTGAGTATTTCCCAGGCATCTGTTCAAAAATCTCCAATTTCCAATTTCTAATTCTTCATCTTGTATCAGTGGTGCAGCTATAAACAGTTTACGTAAATAAAACGAAACATCGTAATCTCCATACATTTGTGTGTCTAAAAACCACCTCCTGCTTTGAAGGTTCTTTCACATCACTGACGTGGATGAGATCGGTTTAATCAAACCTCCCCGTCATGTTTTCACGCAGCTCCTGTTCCCAACGTTCTTGATCAGTGGTTTATTCACAGCTCATTAGGGATGGAAACAGATGTGTCCTCACACCACTTATAATCACCTTTTATCATTTAGCAATTGCTTGGAGTCTAATTTGCCTCCCAGCTTTGGCATAGCTGTACTTCATGTACTTGCTTCAGCGTCTTAAACTGTCGGTTATTACGATGCTACTTGAAAATGTTCTCATCTTGTCTCTGGAGGCAGTTTGTTTACTCTGGATTCTTCTGCTGCAGTTTTAGCGTCTTGATGACAAAAGCTCTTGTTCTTTGTCATTAACCACAGAACTTATGCAAAACAGCTGATTTTACCAGGGCCCCCAATGGGCTGGAGCTTCTGGCGTTGTCCAATTATACTATTAGACTTCACATATGGCACAGTCATTACCGTTAAGCAAATATTTAAGTATCTAGTTTAATTAAACCTTTAACCAGCCCATATTCTTCAGAGGACAAACAGATACTGTGACGCTGTGAAGACTGAAAGTTGCATCACTGCCATGTGTTGTAACCAGATATTCCCTGGAGGAGGTAAATAGTGCGTTCTAACCAATACAGGCAGTTCTGTTGTTAATGTTGATCCGGTGGTCTCGCGGCGCTATTTGTTGCAGTCGCCCGCCTGCCTGGTACCACTTTGGACTCTCCATTAGGCCATTTCAGCTCCCTTCAAATCCCAGTGGCATGCCACTGTAATGACTTTTATCACTCCACCTCGACCGAGCCACTCATTGCGTTCCTGATTGCGAAAACACTTTGGCTTTAAGGCACAAAACTTAATATCTGAAACTGCACTCTCAGAGCAGATAAGACAAACATGTTTGTTTGAGGCTAGTTTGCGTGGTTTGATTCGACACATAGCATAAAGCATCATATAACGTAACCCTTTCTTTAAATTAATATTTCAAGAGGAAATCCGCATAACGTGCCCTGTCTGTACCATCTGTAACTCCACCCATCTTCCTTCCAGGCTTATCCCGCTTTCTCTTTAATGAGGTGTGCATACTACTCTCTGTGGACTAGTGCCACCTTCATAATCCAAGAGTTTGACCTTGAGAGGTAAAGGTTTTGTGGGACCCTCGGTGGGATTACCGAGCAGACTGTCTGTTCCGTGGTCTGTTGTCTGTACCCTTCCTCCACAAAGGCCAGGCAGGGGCATTCTTGTCCTTTAGCTGGTGCTAATCTGGAGTGGAAGGCATAGTAGTGTCTGAGCTGGGCCCCAGGATCAGACAGTTACATTTATCTATACATGTGCACTGGAGATAAGAATATTTTTAAATCAGGGCAGCGCCTTCTTGCTACGACACAACATCTAATACAGTTGTGATGTGGAATAATTTCATTATGACCAGGGACAACGATAAAAAAGAAAAACATGGTGGACTAATGACAGAGATCTTACAATAAAAGTTAACAAGGGCCAATAATATTTCTGCCTTGAGCATAGAAGAAACACTTCGCAAGGAGATAATTTCAAAGCTTTGAGGGATTTAATCCGATTCTGCAATTAATTGGTTCGTTAAATGCTTGCTCCTGGGATTGAGCGGAAATTAAAGCGATGCCGGAACGGAGCGAAGAATTTCCCACGACACTTCCTCCACCAGCCTCTGTTTATCTTCCATCCGGCAAACACATTGCTTATCTCTCCTTGAGTAAAGGGCTACAAGGTCTCAACATGGCCCGGTACAGAGCCGACCCAACACACTGCTCACTGGACATATTAGGGTTAAAGGGAAACTGCTGCATTTACTAAAATGATACACTGAGTGCCATAAATAAAAAGAATTTTTTTAAACATACTTTGGTTTGACCTTACACCTTAGACACAAATGCCATGTTTCAAATCAACTCCCAGTAAGGATAAGACTCACACTTGACACCACGTTTACAGGTAAACCTTGAAAATCATTCAAAATGAGTTCTATCTTTGACGTCATCTTGAACTCCGCTGCCCTTAGACGGCAAGCATGAACCCCAAGGTCTTGATTCGTCAGGGTCTCTATTGAGTAGAATTCCTTGTGTTGCCGTGGTTTCGGGAGCGCTGTCAGTCATTGTCACGGAGATGACAAGCTCTAATTTATTTTTCTGCTTTTGCATTTGCTCTGTCGAGACAAGTTGTAGCGCCAAAAAAAAAAAAAAACGAAAAAGGAAACTCAAACACTTCGGACGGTGACAGAGAAACACAGATGCTGCTGATTTGGTTGCGTGCCGCCAAACAAACTCTGATCACTAATTTAGCCAAACAGTGGAGCTGCCAAAGAATGCATCCTGATTCATGCCCCCCCCCCCAACACACACACACACAAAGATTCACCAAACAACCAGGAATCTGTCTGTTGTCTTCCTCTTTCCCTCTGTATCCAACCCTGCACTTCGTCATACCACATCTAAAAGACTAGGCAATTATCTTTAATTCATTCAGAGCCTTACTATCTGCTGCGTTTCCCTTTGATGCCTTACATTTAGTCACATTGTGAAACAACAGGCCGAACCCCAAAGCCCAGTTTTTCCATTCTGCGGGTGTACACCAGCTGGTGGAAGTTATGTCGACCATCACCCCCCCCCCTCCCCCTCTGATCCTCTCTTTCCGTCCTTGCGGTACAATGAAGCTGCTCTGTCAGTGTTTCACAACACAGCCAGCATCACACAACTCTGTCGTGTAACGGAACTGGTCCTCAATATCAATAACATTTCCTGGTATCTACATAGTCGCCCTTTACCATTCGTTGGGTCAGTCTCCATAAGACGAGGTAACAGGGCTGAGATGCTCCCGTTCTCTCTGCCAGTGACAGTTAGGACAGCGAGGCTGTCTCAGCATGGAACTAATTTTAGCCTTTACCACAAGAGAGCTTTATTTAGGTCATCCAGCCAATCCATAGGGTAGAAACTGCATTTCCCCCCTACAAGTGTCACCTTGTATTTTAACTTCAGTCAGTGATGTAAAGGTACTGGGTGCCACGATGCTAGTTTGAGAAGGTGAGGCACCAAACCCACCAGATTGGTCAAATACCCCCAATACTGTAACAGATGAACAGAAAACCAGAATCCATCAAGCATATAAATAAATCAATATAAACTCAATTCCATCATCAGTCTATTGATAAGAAGCCATAACCTGCACCGTGTCCTCACACTGGAAAGATTAAAAGGATGACAGTATAGCACCTCAAGGTTCGAGCCTTGGCTGCTGCTGCTTGCAGCCTTCAATAGCGCCCAGAGAGGAGGGGTGGGAGGGATAATAACGTGAGTGGGTGGGTTGGCTGGCTCAGCTTCGGCTCTCATGTCAGTGCTTAAACGCACACACACACACACAGGCAGACACACAAACGCTTTCTAGGTTTGGTGTCGTCCTGCATTTTCATTGCTGGGACATGATCCCTGCTACATCCACTTACTAACTTCACGTAGTTAAACAGTTTGCGCTCCCCTCTGGTCACTCGCTAATGCACTTCCACCAACCGCTGACCCATAGCTCAGAGTACCGGGGACTCGCGCTACACAAGAAGAGACAAGGCAGACTAATTCAATTATTTCTGCAGCGATGGTTTCTATCATTGTTGCATCATCACAATAAATCATTGTAATGACTTATGGTCAGATAACAGACGGCATGATGCCCCCTTTTCGGATTCATTAGCTGAGATTATTATGATTTTTATTAGGAGTTTTTGTTTTCTAGTTCAAAGACCTCACGGGGTGGCGACACTTAAGACGTTTGGAGGGATTCAATATCTTATGGTGTTATTCATGAGCGGAAAAGATGATTATCTTAATGTACTGTTCAACCTTATTTCAACCCTCACGTGATGGATAAGGTTATTCTGCAGAGAGGCTGGTCTCAGCCTACATGTTGGAGCAAGGATTTTGGCAGTTTAGAGTAAACCTTTGGTATTTGACTACTCGTTCCTCTTCTTCACACTGAGAGGAGCCAGCAGAGCTGGTATGGACACCTGGTAAGGCATGATGTGCAGGCTCTTTAAGAAGAAATGTATATTTATCCTTCTTTTTTTAAAAATATGAAACATATTTATCTTGACTTTAGCAGCAATTTTACTCTAAACAATGCCACGAATTCTCAACGAAACCACTTTCCAGTAACGGTCGTCACCAATTCGTTATTTAGCAAATTCTTTCCCTATTTTCCTTGACTCCCTCATATTTTGCCGGAAAACAGGCTATGTTCCCCTCAGTGCCGGGATGCAGTCAGCTGTGCCCTGGCGTCTCGGTCTTTTGGTCTGTCAGCACAGTGTGACCGTGCAGACTTAGGGCCGAGGATGAGTGCATGTGCATTAACAGAATGGCCGCATCCACATGAATGAGAGGAGCAAAATTCCACATTAATCGGGAACAAATCGTGGAAAACCACAGAATCAAAGACCTGCCAGATTTAAACACGGCTCCGTGCCCCAGGAACTTTGAGAAATAGCTTTCAGCTCATCAAGAACTCCACTTCCACCCAGCATGACTTTAGCTCTGAGGGTTCACAGGCACTTTGCTCCATTCTGCTTTCTCTCTCCTCTTTTCTTCTGCTGCCACTCTCCTCTCCACCAGAAAATAATGAACACACTTTAATAAAGTACACTAACAGACTTTCACATTAAAAGCATAGTCTGTCAGAGCTAACTTCACAACAGGCATCGTGCCTTAAAGTGTTTTCGAGAGATCAAATAGAGGTTGGTTGAGCCACAGCCATGAGGATTGGTGAGCTCCACATGCCACTTATCTTCAGTGGGGCCTGTGAAGCCTCATAGGCTGTTGTGGTCAAGCCATCTGGCTGAGCAGTATCCATAAACACCGGACACTGAATGTGGCTGGTCTTGTATGCTTGTGTTTATATGTAAGGTGTCATCTTGAGCCCAAATTCAAACAGTCAACATAGGCACAGATTTAAGGCTAAAAAGTCCAGATGTACAAATGAATGAGCTGGTGATTGTTTTTGGCGTAAGGGTCAATCAATACGTTTTGGTGCTGATGTTTGCGGTTCATTTTCACATGCCAGTTCTGATGTCACATTTTCACATCGTCTCATTTCTTCTGTTGGCAAATCATTTTGAGGAAGTCTGGACAAATTCAAGCGAGAAATATGACCCGTGACAACTTATTAACATCATACCAGTTGCTGTGCTTTTCTGGGCTGGCGTACAGCATTCAGGCTACGCCAAGTTAGCGTTCGACCACTGCGTTCCAACTTCCAGCAACAAAAACCTAATCTACCCTTGGACAACACAGCTCTTCCTCCCATCTATCCGGCTTTTCATGACCCATGAAATCAATGTTGATGTTTGCGCCGCCTCTGGTCATATGTCAAAGCAGAGCGGTTATGCGGTGTTGCACATGGAGGGAGGTGTGTGTGAACTTGACAAAATGAACATGGTGTGAACATTGCCACTATCAAAAGGCTTCTTGACACCTTGAGAGCCACAGATGGCAAAGTCATGTTACAGTGCACATGCACACACGAGGTGCCGGTGGACCTGTAAGCACTTTTGCCACAGTTAATCCACTAGAGCTGTTTCTACCAGGATATTTAACATATATTTCCCCCCTTCTGCCTATATCGCGTGGTGGAGGTAGGAAATGTTGGGTTTAACCAAAACAACCTCTACTTTTCACCAGTGGAGGAATGCAACTAAAATTTAACGGTTGCATTTGTGACCAAACATATCACTCAGCTAAAAGCATGTCAGAAATCACGTAAGACCAAAATACCACTAAGACACACAGGGGAATGGTTTGTCTCATATTGCTACTACAGGACAGAGAGTCATGTGGAAGAGCAGTGGAGTGAGGAGGAGCAGGCTTTAATAGAGCAGGTGATGAGCTGAGTGGAATCAGGTGTGTGTCGTCTGCTGCCACAGGTGAAGCAGGACACACACATTCCCTGAAGGAGAAACACAATGGGGACCCTGCGACAAAAAAACATAACCAACAAGAATGGCACGTGTGTGTAAATATGTCCAAACTGCAACACAAGGTTCCATGTTTGACTTTACTGGCCTGTCAGATACTCTGTGTAATTCTGAACAGGTAAACTAGAGAACTGAATGTAAACAGATAAAATGGAGAAAAACAATGTGGAGGATTTATGTGTCGGTAGCCGGTGGTGGTTGTGCACCACATGGCAGCTGTGCTGGAGAGGCCTGTTTTGTTGAAAAGCGTTTCAGTGTTTTCTAAATTGAAATTCACTCCCCGGTTCGGACCTTTCCAAAACACATTTGTAGGGTTAACAGCCTTGTGTGGACCCTGGGGCAGTGTCTCTGCCTGACACCGTCTATGAGAAATTGGACAAGAGGCACTTAAAGGCATGTTTGAAATTAACGTGACTCATGACTCTCAGTTAACTGTTATTTTGACGCAGGCGGCATAACAAAAACAAGTCATTTCTAAGGAAGCAGGAAATCCTCCTTCAGGGCAAAGCAATGGGTTTCAGCAAATCATGTCTGCGCTACAAGTGAGTGGTTTATCAGAGACTCAACTTAACTCATAACGTTTTGATTTTGATTGCTGTGTGGAATGTGAGACTGATTGAGTAACGCAATTAATATAAATATTGTTCATAGCTTATATTTCATTTCTTGATAACTTGCTTGTTGTTGTTCAAATTGTTTAAAATGAGGCCTGTTAGCCAGCAATAAAATGGCTCGAAAGAGATTACATTATCCAGATAATGAAATAATGTCCTTCCCCAGGCATAATAATTTATTTATCCATCGACAAGATTTAATAGTGGAAGATACTGTTGCACACGTATCATTGCAATCAAAGTAATTGGATATGCATCCACCCTGCCACATTCCTCTTTACATAATTTTACATAAACAACTGAGCAGACTCCAGCGGCTAAAAACCGACTCTGGGCAGTCATTAACGACGCAGGTCTTAGTTCATCCAGACGGGTCTGGATTTGCTCAGGGTAGAAGTAAAGCGGTCACAGAGCAGCTGCTCGGGCTCGTTAGCCGGTCGGTAATGTGACCAGAGGAGCGATCAGACATGGACCAGGTCATCGGAGGAGACAATGGAGTCAATATTTGCACTGCGAGCAGACGTTCAGTGGACCCTGTTAACCCCGCCTGAACCTTGGATCTGTAACCTAAGCGGAGATCTCGCTGTTCTCTCAGTTCTTTTCCTTTTCCTCGTTTTTGTGCCTTTGTGTTGTCACTGACATGGTTGACCAAGGTTTAGACTGGCTGCTTACAATTAATGTTCCTTATTACAGGTTTATACAAAGAGCTTTAAACAGGACTCTTAGTCCTTATATGTTGTTGAATATCTATCACAGAGATACACAACCCCAACCCTAATTCTAACCTACTCCTAAGACCTGATTGGGAATTCTCACTCATTCCTTGACTCGAATCTGTAGATGGCAAAATATACACCACACTTACTACTCATTGAAATGACTTTTTAAATGTTGCACTCAGTAACTGTCAGTCACTTTAAGAGTGGTCTTAATGCCATAAGTGGGCATGGCTATAAAGGAATTTGCAGCTGCAGCACAGCCACAGCAGCAGATGTTGTCTTTTTTTTCCCTCAACCTCAGGAATTTTTTTTTTCAGATGACAAAAAAAATAATGAATCAGGGAAACATGGGTCTGCAGTGATCTAGATTTGGCTGAGGATGCTGGTCATTCGTGGCGTTCATGTGAAGAGGAACTGACCAATCAGAACGGCCACAGATTCAAACAGACAGCACATTGGGTGGACCGACCTGGGTCTACCTGTGTTATGTAGGCCAGAGTATGTGAAGCTGTTATCTGGTGTAAGCCAATCTCATTCACCTTTCTTTTCAACTTTGGGCAGCGGAGTGTTTGCTAGAGGTGTAATTCTAGCTTTCCTTATTCCAGACCTCGGCAGCCACCGGGCCTCTGATCATCAGTGACTGATGAGGGGCATCCAGGCTGGGAAGACAAACAAAGACACCCACTCCAAACACTTCCAACTTAGCCAAGTTTCAACTCCCCATCCACTCTGTAATCCACCAGGGAGACTGGGGCCACTGGCCGGGGTCAGTGAGGTTGAAATAACACAGCTACTTCAATTTGACCTCCTGATTCGGCCACAAACGCCATCCTTCATTTCATCTGCCAATAGATCAAATAAAGGTTGGCAGTTATGTATTCATGTGTGTGTGCACGTGCATGCATGTGTGTGTGTGTGTGTGTGTGTCATCGACATTAAGAAAATCCAACAATGCACAAAGAACACAGAATAAATTGCACATATTCACAAGATATGTTATTAATACAGGGGGTCCTCGAGTTACGACGGAGATCCGTTCCTGAGAATGTAACCGAATTTCGACGTAAACCGGAACATCCATACATTGTGCCACCAGATGTCGCTATAACACCACGCTAAAAAAGATATTATTATGGTGAATTGCCTTTTTTGTCCCTCTTGACACACCGTAGGGGTTGAGATCACGAGTGTAATTAGAATTTCCTTCAGATTTCTGATATCAACCGTGTAGACCCTGTGTTGTGAATAAACCTACGGTATCGCCACGATCCCGAACGCATCTGTGTCCGTGTGCATCCCCCCCCCCCGCCAGCCGTCCATTTCACATAAGTAAACACAAGGCAGAGTAGCCTAGCTGTGCTGTGGAGGTGCTGGAGAGCCGGCAGGCGCGCTGAGAGACAGAGAGAGCGCCCACCAACTAGTTCCTGTGTGAAGTCTGTACGTATTTACGGGGCAAACCGCTTAAGCCGAAACAAGGAAGTTCACGGGAGATGTGTCGTTACCACGAAAACAACGTAACTCGCGACCGTCGTAACTCGAGTACCCCTTGTATAACATAACATAAATAATAATAGTGTTTTGAGTTTGTTTAAATCAATTTTGTTGCATTTATAGGAAGAGATCAAGAGATCAAATACATGAAGACTAATTCTGCGTTAGAGATATGGATAAAAGACATGTCTCACGACCTAAACGGCACATTTTCATACCCCAAAATCTACCACATCTATTTTATTTCTACTTCTCACTAATAAGCGTTGGAGAATCTCTCCTCCGTCTAATGTTTTCAAATCATTTTTGTGCCACTTTGTGTGTAATTACCCTCATGCGCCTGCATGTGCAAGTTCTCACAGGCTCTCTCAAATTATCTGCATATTTCCATCGCCATCTCAAATGTGGGAAGCCTATTTGAAGCCCATAAATGGATCAGCGGCCGTGGAACCGCCGCACAGTGTTTCCTCACAGTGATGCATCTCGGCACTGTGACACTGCTCTCTAATTTGGAGGAGCTCTGCTCGGGCCTGAAACACTAGAGAGGAGCGAGACATTCTCTGACTCACTGTTGTATAATTAAAGGAAAAATGTTTACCTCAGTAGCCTCGTAACACCAGTATAGAAACCCTTGTTAGCCACCGTGGCTGCATTAAAAGGTTTTTTGTTGCTTTCTAGTGGCCACACCACCTTTGACTGTCTTAACGATGTGTAACAGATGCATGTGTATGTAACAGACGTGCAGGAATTTGAAGGGAAACGAAATGGAAGCGCCACCTCTCCCGTTCATCCCTGACATTTAGGAAACCCGATCGAATGTGCGTGAAAACAGCAGTGAACAGTCTCATATTTTTTCCCTCATAACATCCTCACCTCTTGCTCAATGATTATGACTGGTTGATTCTTGCTGTTGGCAATAAATGATTAATGCCAAACGGTTTTAATTAAGTCTCAAGTTACGGGAGCTTGTTTTGAATCAAATATTATTCAGGGACAGTTGGGATGAGTTAATACATATTGCGGTGCCGCTTGTTTTTTTTACTAAAGGAGTAATTTTTTTGTTTACATGCATATTCCATTTGACTTTCAGCTCTTCTAGCTTGTTTGGGTGCTGCGGGAACATGATCACATTTGTGTCCTGCTCTTTTCTGTAACGTTATGCTGGGCTGATGTTGTGTTTGTGCGACGTATCCACACCCTCACAATGCATTTATGTGCTGTACAGTGTGTTAGTGTGAGTTTGTGTAGGTGTGCCGATACATACATGCAGCCATTGTGTGGTAATCAGTAAATGTATTATTATGAAGTGGTAAAATCATCTGTCATCGCCGTCCTTCATATATGTTTTCCTGTCTCTTGGGTGTTCCAGGCAGGAAATTGTGCTGGGAGATTCCTGTGCTGGCGGGGGTCTAGGAGGATGCTAGTGGCAGGATTTAACGGCAGGAGTCATGGGTCAAAGGTGGCTCCAGGTTCCACATCTGCAACTTTACCCAGATCCTGTCCGGGCTGCTGTCAAAGCGGGCAGCCAGCCACAGTCTAATGTGTATTAGCAAGACAAAGAGAGGGGAGAGGGGTGGGCTTTGATTTCTCAGAGATTTATGGGTGTGATGAAATCAGCTTTGAATAAACTGGGCTTGCCCGTTTTCTCTGTCATTTAGCCACATCTGAAGGCTCCGGGGTTTGTTCCGGGAGACAGACACCCTGCATAAAAAGGCAACAAATCTAAAGAGAGAGAAAAGAGAGGAGGGCCGCAGCTCCCTCTGAAGTCTTCACATGCCCCATTCAGGGACCCGTCAGCTGGCTGCAGCCTATTGTGCGTGCTGCTTCACGACCATTAATGCCTCTCCAGAAAAATTCCCAACCCTAGGCTTTTGGAAATGATCCTTATGCGTTCTTCGCTTACATAAGAAAACTCCGAGCCTCCTACATGTGTCCGTTCTTGGTTACTGTGCCGTAGCAGTTTCAAACATGCCTTTATCTAACTTTATCAAGACAGTGTTGATGTATTTATGCAGACCAAAAAAAAATACTCTCCGCATCTCGTCAATGGGAAAGGTGTGTAGGAAGCGGGTGATCGGATCCAAAAGAGCAAAACTGTCTAAGTTGCAATAATTCATTGCAGTGTAAGACCTTTATCATGCAAAAGTTTTTTTTTTTTACAGTGAGAACACATCTCAAATTAGCTCAAAGACAAAAAAATAAAAATAAAATATTATGAATTGCTCTTTATCTATCTGCAAAATTGCCATTGGATAGATATAAAATGTGCAATTTTGTCCAAATTCTTAAAAAACTATTGCAGGTCACAATGATGGATGAACCTGTCAGGCTACATGGTACATGATCAACAGCATTAAATAGTATCATTACAAACTTCTCAACTGAACAAACAGTACATGTATGTAAACTGCCACCAAAGTAGCCAGCGGATGGTGAGGAGGGTGGCCTCCTCCCGGTCCCTTCTCCCCCACCCTGCATGTCCTGCAGTAAATACTAGTGGCCCCCAGTGACCCCTGCAGTGATAAATAACCCTTAAGGTTAACTACGTTTGAAATGGAGCTGCGAGGCCATTATCGGCCTCCAGAGTTTTTCTTGACATCCCCAATATGTTACTTGTATGCCCAGGGACTTTTACCAAAGCATCATTAACTGGCCTCTCTTTTGTGTCGAGACGGATGAAAGGAAAAAAAAAAAAAAGCTCTTTTCGCCAACAAACCTGAGAATCGGATTCTAATCCTCTGTCGGCGTGCTCAGACGCCAGAACGCGGCGTTACACAAAATGTACACAGGTTGCGTGGGATGTGTGACCCCGTGAGAGTGTGGTGTGCTTTGTTTGTCATGCTGCAAACACGTGTGCGTGCGTGTGTGCATACAAGGGTGTGCACCGGTGGCTCTGGGTAGTGTGCGAGCTAACAATGATTTGTAATTTGACATGTGGTAGGATGGTGTTTAAGCTGCATGGCTACATGAAAAGGAATGGAGCCTGAGGATACTCTGGTGTGTGTCATGCAGGAGTATTTTAATTATTTAATTTATTAATTTATTTATTTATTATTATTTATTATTTATTTATTTTGATGAGAAATAAGATTAGTTAGTTAGCAAATAAAATCTTTTTCGTGAACAATAATGCAGTTTTCATGGTTTGTTATATATCTTTATACAAAGGGATTTATGTATAAGTGTGCTTGAATATATAAATCATTAATAATCAGTTCTAGTTATAAAAGAATCTAATGAACATGCAGCACAGGCTGAGTGAGTTTAATCTGGGTACGGATGTGGAACAAAGTTTTGCAGAGAAATGCCGTGTGCATGCTGAGCACTGGCACCCAAACACTATGGATCTGCTGTGAAGCGCATAAGACATTTAGAAACTTTTTTTTTTTGATCAAAGGCAGAGTTCTATTTCAATAATCCACTGTGGTGTCAACTTCTGACGAGGAGTATAAACGAAGATTAGTGTCGTGTTACTGCAGCATTGTACGTGCTGTAAACGGGGGAAAGGAGTTAGCTGCTTGATATGGGACAAATAGCAATGTGATACCATGAGTCTCAAATAGCAATATGCAGAATTTTGGATACTGTCTGAAATATGTTCAAAATGGGCTTCCTGCTTTACAGTTGCCTACACTGCAAACATGTGTTGCCATCGCCACCTAGTGGAATAATTAGAAATCATTCATTCATTCAGCTCCTCAAAAAATGAGCCATGAGTATTGATGGTAACCTGCTCAGCTGCATTATGTTGTGATACAGAGTGAGGTAGGATCTATACAACTAGTTTCTCCACTAGAATAACAAACAGTAGCACATGAGACTCAGAGCTTACCTTGGACATCCAGTAATGATCTGATGGTAAATCACAGCTGTGCTTTGATTGCACAAAGACCCTAAATTGAGCACAGGTGTGAATGTGTGTGGCTGATTAGTTGTCTCTCTCTCTGCATATATGTTGGCCCTGTGATTGGCTGGTGACCTGTCCAGGATGTACCCTGTCTTTCACCCAATGACAACTGGGATTGGTGTAGTATATAGTAACTGTGACTATGACATATTATACTATAGTATACTATAGAATATACTATATAGAATTATACATTACATAATTCATTTATCTCGACATACTGTGAACAGGGGTTTCACCAACATCCTGATGTTTCTCTTGATGAAGGACTGACCCGGGTGCTTTGTTTGTTATAGCGCCGCCGTGTGGTGCAATTTCACTACTACAAGGAGATGAGTCTGTCTGATCTCATTTGCTGGTTCTAGCGTATATTTAACATGAGTTTAGAGTGAGATAGCTAATTGTGAAATACAGTGTAAAAACAATATGTATAATTATCAGCTAAAGGGTGATTAAATAAAAAGTTTACATTTTCAGCAATGGGGAATTCATTTCAGAGGGTTTATTTATAAGAATACTGACAAAATGAAAACAGGTTTGTACAGAGCAAATTAATCACGCGACACGACACATTTGCAACACAGAGTAGGCTATACATTTCAAGAATGGTAGATAAAAAAGCACCATTTTTTGTGTGTAAAAACTAGATTACAAAATGCAAAACTTTTTTTTTATTCGGCATATCAAGTACAAAGATAATTCAGAAAGAAAAAAAAAACTTCATGAGTTTACTAGAACTTACTCATTTCCTTCAAGAAGAACACAGATATTCTAAGTAAGGCACACTGTTCGAAGCAGAGTCAATAACACAGACGACACAGTTTTGTAAAAAAGCTTGAGAGTCTGGCAGGTGAAGCGTCATCTCTTTGGCACAGCTGCATGACTTGTGAGAGGCACAAACTCCGTTCACAAAATGAGCACGACAATGTTAACTTGACAACAATATGTACAAAATGTATGTAAAAATGTTATAAATATGTCTAAAAACCACAGACACTATGTACATCTTTGTACTGAAGAAAGGCAGGATTATTCATCGTTGTTTGTCGCACATGATGGATTCGTGGGAAGTCGGGTGTCGGCATGCAACAAAAGTCGACGTGTCACAAACGACTTGCTAAACACATTTTCAGGACACAGCGTCACGACAGGAATCAGTTGTGGTGTTGAAATGGACATAGCAAACTAAGTGTAACGATTTGCAGCATGTGATGGGAACATGATGGATGCTGATACACAGCAACGCGAGATCCGCAGCAGTGAGAAGTATCTCCTTATTGTTTTTACAAATGTTAGTGACACGTGCACTTTTGTTATATTGTTGAGTTGTCAGTCTCTGGTCTGTGGGCAGTAGGCACAGTGCGATGTTGTGGAATGGGGGACTCCTCGCTTCCCCTCGTCTTTTCTCCTCCATTGCTCCTCTCATTCCTTCTTCCTCAGGACGATATAAATGAGGCCACTGATGAGGCAGAGAGGAAAAGCTACCCAGGCCAGCACGTAGGCGTAGCCGAAATTTGTGCGAGAGCCGTCATCGGGACTCATCACGGTGTAGATGATCGCGCCGCACATGACGAACAAACCTAGGAGACACAAGGAGGGGGTGAGGAGACTCTGGAGGAATTTGAAGGGAATGCGGATGATCTCACCGCTCCACCCGCATCTGTTCTGGGTGTGACCGAGCAGCGTGCGATGAAGTCGTACTCACTCGCCAAAATCTGGAAGATGGCCGTGAAGAAAAAGCGGCCGCCCTTGACCAGTTTGAAGAGCTGAAACACGAACGCGATGAGGGAGAAGAAGCAGAAGAGCAGGGAGAGGATCATGAGGGCTTGCACGGCCTGGATCCAGTCTGGAAGATGGACAGAAACGATGGAGAGCGTGAAATTCAACACGTTCACTGCTTTGTCAGGCCAAAAGCACTTCACATTGTCGAGAGTGATGACAAACCTTCATTGCTGGCCGGCTTGCAGTGGTAGCCTCCATTAGTTGTCATGCAAGTGTACCATAGATCTGTGCTCATATCCCCACCTACAGACCAGGCCTGGTAAACACAACAACACAAACTCATTTAAATACACATCCACAGGTGGAGCTTGGGGCTATAATATCAAAGAGCAATAACAAATCATGGGAATGCAAAAAAAAAAACAGTTGGAGGCCATGCTAATATATTCACATTATGGGAAAAACAATTAATTAAAATTAAAATGGTTAAAAGTGAAATGGGAAAATATAATGAGTGACTTACACTGGCTGCTGTGGACACAATGAGGAGGATGAGAATGATTAAGTGCAAGAGGAGCACTCCGAGCAGGACGAGCAGCATTTTTCAAGTAGATCTAGATGGATTTTTAAAAAAAAGAGGAAGGAGGAAAAAAAGGAGTCAGTCCACATGAATTCACCGTCCCACCAAACCTCAACGTCTGCCCCGTCTCGTCTCCAGATGGCGCTGCATCCTCACTACTGCCCCAACCGCAATGTTTACCTCAGTGTGAAAGTATCTTCTTACACTCAAACGTAGAGGGGGAAAGAACGGTTCATTCCTTCCCGATGCTCTCAAACTATCTTTTTTTTTTTTTAAATATAAAACTCAGGATGTGGTGACGCAACAACAACAAAACAAACTGTGGCGTCGATTTCACTACATATTCGCCTTTCTAAAAACAAACAAACAAAAAAAGTCCAACATATTTGAAGTACATGTAAAGAAGCGATGCATGTTTGCATGTTCAGTTACAGAGTTGGACTGAGGCTCGGGAGGAAACAACAAAACCAAACAGGACACATCAGCGCATCCTGCTGGAAAACAAACGGCCATTTCCAGCGTGGAGCCGCCGCGCGCGAGCCTCAGCCCCTGCCCTTTTATAGACTTTTCACCTACAACACGTTTCTAAACATAGACGACTGGAAGTTTAACAACAAGCGACACACTGGACGCTATTCTATCAAAGGGTAAATCCAGAGTCGGTTTAAAGTCCAGGGGTGAGGTCCTGTTTTCAAAAAAAAAAAAAATCAAAACGGACCAAAACCGAAAGTAAACACGCTCCAACACAGAAATCCCACTTACAAAAAAACACACACAGCAACACGCGCGCGCCGGGCAAAGGCGGAGGCTGGTTTCCGTGGAAAGGAAGAGCTGGAGTGAAGAAGTCGGGGAGAGTGTCAGCAGGCTTCTGCCTCTCTCTGGAGCTACTATTCCAGATGTGGCGCACACACACACTCACACACACACACACCCCAGTCCGTCTCTTTCTCCGCCTGAGAACACCGCCCTGCTGCAGGGCCCCGCACGTCACCAGGGGCCCGCTCCAAAACGCCTCTTCCTCCCCGCCCCCACCCCCTCCCTGTGGAAGCCTATCATCTGGATTATAGTAAAGTCTGCAGGATTGTATGGAGGATCCTATGGTATTATTGCGCAAAGCCTTAAAATGTAACCTTATGTGCGACAGTCTCTGCGCTCTGCCCTTAAACACCCTCATTATTTCACACCCACTGAAAAACAAAAAAAATTAAAAAAAAAAACACACCATTTACACATAGCATGTAAAAGTTCATGCTACTTTTCATCTCATCATTCACGTGCTGTCTTTTTTTTACAATATTTTTGTCATTTTAATATTGTTTTTTATTATTTACATACTGTATGGTGTGTGTCTGTTTATTTTTGTTTTTTATTTTTATTATTATTTTATTCGAAGGTCACATTTTTCAAAATCCAAAACGCTTTTATCAGTAGGCGTCAGGGCAGGCTGGAAGACTATACCTTGTTCCAGATGGCTGATGTTGGCGGGACAACCTTGTGCACATTGAGCTTCATAAAACACACATGGCCAGCAGTACTCTGTCCAAATAGTGTGTGTGTGCGTGTGTGTGTGTGCATGTGATAGTAGCTTGGATGTGAACATACCGGCCCTCTGGAGGCCCCGCGGTATGCCCAGAATGCCTATGTGTGTGAGACACAGGCCTGCTGTTTACTCCTGCATCTGTGGGGGGAGAGAGAGAGGGGAGGGTTTGTCCGGTGCCAAAGGGAGTTAACGCGGCGCAGTGTTTCAGTCATGCCAAATTGACGGATCAGCTTGGATCTCCACGCTCACAAGATTCATGGATGAGTGACAAAGACTTCGCCCGCCTCTGCCCGCCATGGCCCTGCGTCCCTCATTACGCTGTGGCCTGCAGGCCACTACTTCACGAGTGACACCGCCGTAAACAAACCCGGAATTTCAATGACACTGCAGTGAGGAAAGAACAAGCAGACCGTCTCCTGTTTGGAAAACCGCCCCAGTCCAAATGTGACCGTGATCTGGCTCTTCCAGGTCCGATAGCACAGCTTGTACGTTTCTCCCTCGACTCCCAAACATTTTTTGGCTCATCAGGTGGATTCCTGTGGTTCGTGTTTGTAAACATGTGATGGGAGGAATTGTGGGCCGCTGCCCAGGCTCGCTTCGGGATGCCGGATGTGGCAGAGCTAGAAAGGGCAGAGAGAGAGAGAGAGAGAGAGTGAGAAGGAGGAAGAGAGGGAGCCCTTTGATGGTCAGCTGACCCCTCAGCTGGACTCACCACTGCTGATGAAGATGTAATTGGTGCAGTGGTCAGGGGGGAAGGCAGTGCCAGCAGCAGCAGGGTGAGAAGTCAAACCTGGCTGCCCAGCTGGTGCAGGTGTTTACAGAGACTATAAATGCCACGCTCCTCTGTGGTCCGAGAGGATTCACACACACACACACACACACACACACACACACACACGCGATCCTGCACCGTTACTCACTGACTGGAAATAAACAGAGCACCGCGTCAAAGGAGCCGACCTGTTCCTGTCTGCTGTCTGACGTCTGAAGATCCATTTACAGAGGAACCACAATGGAGATAAATTTAAATGGCTGAGTTATGCTGTTGCTATTGTTATCGTACGCTCTCACAACACAGCATCTGTGATACATTCCTCAGCACATGAGGCTTCAGTGCAGCGCACTGCACGCTGCCCCACCCTTTCCTCTATTACAACATGATTTAATTCCATAAGCTGTGGGATATGAATAACTGTTCATTAGGTCGTGCATATTAGAAACGCATGTTTTGTCTTGGTGATGAATCTTGTGTTCACTTCTTGTTTTTAAGTTTTGTGATAAATATTTCTATGGCACAACCTCCTTTATTATGGAGACGCTTAGGTTTGCTTTGTCTCACTTGATCTGAAAAGCCTATTAGTGCCAATCTCTTTGACTGATCATTTTGTGCTTTCAGAGACAACTCGAACCAGAACCCTGAAGAGTTATGATCTCTCTCTCTCTCTTTTTTTTACATGGTTGAGAGCGCTGGAAACAATCCAGCCCCCATCCCCCAAGCTCATTAGAGGGAAACACACTGCTCCTCTCCTTTTGAAAGTGAAGAATAACACAGCAAGCGGACGAGCGGAGCAAACCCTCCGTAACTATAGTCACGGCCATTGTGGTGAGACTGCAGCTGAAATATAAAACTGTCACACCCCTCTTCAGCGAGACATTTACCAGGTCACAGGTGAGCTGTATTCGTGAGGCAGTTCTGTTGATTTGTGGCAAAGTGCGGTTCGAAAAGGGCCGAGTCATCAAATCGAGACCATATAGGATAAACTAAACAAACGGGCGGTGAGTGGCGAGGAGGAGCGGGTCTTCTTGCTGCAGCCAGTGATTTGTGGATAGGTCTCAGGTGTGCAGGATGCAGTGGTCAGGACGCCACGCCCATCTGGAGACACACAAACAGACACACGGAGACATATAGAGTCAAACTAAGTATTTCTTCAGTAATTGGTGGACATCAGTGACACCGGGAGTCGTCACAATAAGTTTCAGTTTTCTTTAGCTCTGCGTTTATCTGTCTAAAACAGTTGAGAAAACTGTGATCACATTAAAAGTTTTGTTTTACAATGTACAGGCTGAAACAGTCTGTGAAAATGATGATTAAACCACAGCTGAGGCCCAGCCCTGGTATACAGCACTGGGCTCCACCTGCAGGAGTGGCCAAATGACTCTTCTGGACTGCTCCAGCTCCAATTGCAAACATGGGACCAGGGGTAGAGAGAGAGAGAGAGAGAGAGAGAGAGAGAGACAATCAAGGATTAGGTTTTGTTTTTTTGGAAACGACCCCAACTTGGCTGTCTGGAGGACATCTTAGTGGAACAGCTGGACAGGCAATTTCGCTCGTGGGAATATGAAGGAATGATGGAACGCCCCCGGTGCTCCTTCACCTATGGAAGTCGCTGCCAAAACAAAAGGAAACACCAAAGCTCTGAAGTCAGTCTGGTCAGATGTCATCAGTGGTAGCTGACAATGCCGTCGCACTAAAACAGTCTTTAGGTCATCGCACCCGATACCTGTGGGTAACATCTGGGAAACCCACACAGCTGTTTGCAGCCCCTACGCCATAGCATTGGTTTGTTTTGACTGTTGATGTTGTGGCCTCCTTTGGTCATTCTGCCTACTTTGAAACTATAGACAGTGACATTCCATTTGCAGCTGCATTCTCCTCTTACCGTGACGTATCTGTCTCTTTCCCGGTGCTGTCCAGTCCTGTGGGGACAAAGTGGCCCCACTGGTGTTTATGTTTTGCCACTTCGGCGACTATCAGATGACTTCTGACACACAACGCATGTAGAACCCTCCAGACTCAGACCTAATGGATTGCACACTTACTTATGTCACGTTAAACTACACAATGTCAACATATCACATTGCACATCGACTAAGACCATAAATATGCATAAAATGCAAACTTTGGCTCACATGCGTCAGATGTGGCCCAGGCCCTTACATCTTATTGAAATCTGTGCTGCGCTGCGTGTCAAAGCAATATAACATGACGGCCTGCGTTCCAGTTTCAAGCCGGCTCATATTAGAGCATCTGTGCAGAACACGCCCCGTCTCACCTCTCCCATTTTCAACTGCGGGGCTAGGAAATGGACCATGACCGAGCTGGAGATCGCCATTGGCCCCGGATCTAAATCCGATAAAGCCGACTAAAATGTTTAACTCGGGAGAGGGCTTCTTTTCTCTCCCTTCAGACATGGGTCTTTCTCTCCCTGTGAAGCCACAACCAAACAAATCAGAGACATACAGCATGACAGGCCCCAGATCGTGGCACCCAGTGATACTAAACATGTGCTAATCATTAGCCTCTGGCTTCCTGTTGGGGTCTATGTCATCGGCACACACATCCCAACAGGCGAGACTAGCACACAAACTGCTGGAATCTGAACGATACTGGCCTCAAGGGTTTGGAGTGAAGCAATAAAACCTATGAAAGAATCCCATTTAAATCACGTAGCTTTTAATGCAGTTCTCACAGATAGGAAATCTATAGGATAAATATCGACGGCGCATTAGTCACGCGTCATGCTAATTGCTTTTAATTCCAATCAATGTACGTCAACAAACACATGTGGTCATGTGATTCATTTTCTCAGAGATGTGCGACTGAAATCCCCTGCAGCTGCCTGGGAGGAAACTAATTCTTGTCTACTTGTTATCAGTGGTTTTCTCATTCCTGCTGCAGCGCTATCGTTTCCAGGCAGTGAACGTGACCTCCTTTGACAGCTAACGCTGCAGGACTTCCTTTCCCCAGGTGCCAACTTTATTTTTATGTGAAATGAGGTGTGCGCCAGCAGCTTTTATAGATCGGGTCTACCTGTGAGCAGCTGACTAACTGGCTATTAGCACCTAATCACAGGCGTTCGTTTGTTGTAGCTTTGTTGGAATGATGCACGTTTGATGCCTTCGGGGTCAAAGGTCATATCAGGCCTCAGTAAACATTGAGCTCCTGAGGCCATTTACTCTATAAGGTAAGATGTCTTTTTGCTGGTAAGTGCATCTGAGGTCATCAGTGGGTTTTACACATAGTGAAATACTTGAAATGCTTAAAAAAAACTGCGTTTAAGTCTAAGTCTTTGTATAAAAACACACAGGGGCAAGTCAGTATATTAATAACGTATTTAGCTTTAGGGCAGCTATCAAAGGGCTAGCTTAATGAGCCTAGATTAATTTATGAGTCTGGCTTCATGACACATGAAAACAAACCTGATCAAGAAATCCACAAAATAATTAAAAAATAAAAACGCTTGTAGGTCGTAATAACGCCCAATCATTCCTACAGTAACATAGATCTGTGTGAATATACTATACATGTGCAAGGTGTTATTCAATATCTGTGGGGACAGTTTAACCGTGAATGGAGCATTGTTGTGCTTCTCCCTCGGTGGTGGTGTAAGGTTGTGGCCGTTGCGGTGTTGTCGACTGATGAGAGCTGATGCCACAAAAGAGCTCCCATAGCGCTCCGAGGCACGCGGCTTGACGAGTCTGCGGCTGAACATGGTCGGAGCCACCTCAGCTGAGCAGGGAGAGACAGAGAGAACTGTTGCCATGACAGCTTCCAGGTTTCCGTCTCATCATCCTTTCTGGTTCGGGCCTCCACAATCCAATACAACATCGGCCGCTGCACTGTAACACTTATTTATGGTGTGTGTGTTTTCCTGTCGTACAGAGGAACATGGCTGGTCAAACACGTTTGGTTTTTGGCAATTGCGGTGATACACATACAAATGTGATGGATAGCCGTGTGACCGTGTAGTGGCCTGGCCAGAGAAAACTGCGGCCATGCCGTAAAGCCTGGCTTGGAACAGGGAAACAGTGTTGTGTGCGCTCATCCGTCGGCATCGGTCT
>JAFBJQ010000359.1:0-44056 GCA_016785345.1 Trinectes maculatus | reverse complement strand
TCATTAAACTTTTGAAGGCATCAGCGGGACTGTTCTGCAGCGACGTCTGCACGTGAGGTGCATTGAGTGGCACTGGTATTACTCATTATGTCAGAAGGGGGGGGGGGGGGGGGGGGGGGGATTAAGTTGAATAAGGACTGGAAGGTCAAAGTTTAAAGCTGGCCTATGGGAGGTGACCCTGTGCGACCCCCCACTTCCTGGTCAGCTTTCGAGAGCGCCCCCCCACACACACACACACACTGGGCACGCAGTGTCCACCAAACAACAAGGGTATTGTGCGACATACAGACTTGTGTTGGGGATGGCGCCAAGTCTGCGTTGAGATGAATGAAAAATAATAGATTTTTTTTTAAAGCATTTAATGCCAAATGTGTTTTTCAAACAATAGGTGGCGTGGGGGAGGTTTGCGTTTCAAAGTGGGCGGACGGAGGAGCGCAGTATGTGTGGTCATGTACGAGCGCTTTACCTCCATCAGTGGGTAGGTCTTGGAAAGGAAGCAGCCTCTGGCAGCGGTGAGGGGGCAGTGAGCAGTAGAGCGCCCCCATCCCCCCAACCCCATCCCCATCCCATGTGGTCATGGCTGAGTGCAGGCCAGGCCAGACCTCCTGAGGACACACATGGCTGCAGGAACCGTCTCACTCTGCTGAGACAGAAGGACAGAATGGAAAACGAGGGGATGAATCATTGTTTCTGTGCTAATGGCAAAAATTAGCCCCGATAGCGTTACATGAATCACGGTGTAAAGTGGAAGTTTTATGTATCGCCAGCGAAGCTGTTCATATCATGACTCTGAAACAAAAACACAGTAAATGCAGCGTATACGGCTGGGGTTTGTTTGTTGGCTCGTTCGCAGCGAAAAAGAACCACAAAACTTTGTTGAATGCACAGTTTTGTTCTGCCGAGTTGTGGCGCATTCGGCAATTGCGGTTTTAGCTAAATGGAAAAACACATTTTGAACGCTCGAGTTCTGGGTCCGGCCCAAAGAGGTTATGACACAATCTCCAGATTTATAAAGGAAACTGCTCATTGCACAACGACTTGGGGGAGAACAAGCGCTGTGCTTCCCTTGGAATAACTTTTCCGTCTGAGAAAATCATTCCCACATCCTGACATACCTGCAACGATCCCTGAGCGGGAGAACGGCACTGGCGTTCAGAGGATGGATTCATTTTTCACAGTCTTCAACTCAGGCATCTGAAGATTTTTAAAGGGAGGACACCGGAGAAGATCCCTGCTCCTCCCCCCACCACGTGTGTGTGTGTGTGGTCTCCGTTGCTGGCCCTGCAGTTCGCGGGTTTAGAGGTCAAAAGGTCAACACTTGGTACAGGAATGTTTATGTTCGCTGCTCCTGTTAGCACCAATATCCGCAGTGCTGCGTCTTGCTCTCATGGAGGAATGCCTTGGCCCATCTCTCAGGACACAAAGCGGGAAAATGTGCTCCTGAATGAAAACATTTGTGAGTTTGATGGTCTTGCACTTTTTAAAAAAATATTTTTAAAAATTAAATAACAATGGCATTGATGCAACCAAAACCAAAGAGCTAAGGAAAAATGTCAATAACAAATAGTCAAATATATAGTCGAGATCAATAATGAATTTGAAACATACTTTATCATTAAAAAACAAACAAAAACAAACCAGAAAAGTCTCATGGCCGTTCTGAATGAAAACATTTATCAGCATGGAGTTATCTTATTTACTGAAAGAGGAATTTCTTCCTTGCTGAACATACCTTGGCACGGTTTAAAAGCTATAAATCTATGGGTGGGGCTTCTCACGTGGGGTACTGTAGTACCCCCCCCAACCCCCCCACCCCAACCCGCCAAGACACAGTGCATACATTGGTCAGAAATATGTGTGTGTGTGTGTGTGTATCAAAAGCATGGGAAAGGATGTCTGGAACGTAGCCAGCCCCCCCCGCCCTCCCCCCCTTCGCTTCCAACCACATACACACACACACACAGACCATGACACACACATTCGACCATGGCACCAACCCTGTTCCACGCTCTCTCATACAAGCACCACACCCGCACACTCCCCCCACCCAACTCTCCCCCTCGGCGAACAACTACATTGCAGAAATGTCTGTTTGTTTATGGCCCATTTATAAAAAAAAAAACAAAAAACAAAAAAAAAACTACTGAAAGCAAAATGCTTGGGCTGCATTGGGAGTGGTCTGGATTTTTTTGGGGGGGGGAGCTCACACAATATGGTGCGTGCGTGGGAGGGGAGACGGAACAGAGCTGAGCGAAGGGCGGTGTATGAACAATTTTTGTATTCTGTTTCTTTTTTCCCCCCATCCCCCAATCCCTCTCTCTCTCTTATCCAACCCCCCCACCCTCCCTCCCTTCCCCACTCCCCTCCACCAGCAGGTTGTTTAATGCTTTCCAGATTTCGGCATGCCTTCAGCCTCCTGGACGAGCTTCAAGTCTGCTGATGGAATTTGGTGGAAAAGGTTGTGGGTCCGGGCAGGGGCTCCTGACATAATAAACCTGAAGGCAGTGAGCGCCTCCCATTGGTGGCTGGAGAGAGAGAAAAAAAAAGGAGGACATTTTTTTAAGGGCGTTGGGAACGGAGGGGAAATGACATCTGACAGCCTCTGAGGCAGATGAAACTACATCCAGGGTGTTTGAGAGGGAGAAACAGCTGCACGACTGACTCGTATTACTCTGTCTTTCTGTCGGGGTGGGGGAGTGGGGTTGGGGGGTGGGGGGGTGTCGAGCCCAGCCTCCTGAACAGATCACCCATCAGTGTCAAGTTTAAATGTGTGGGACAACTTGGCCAGTTGTGTTCACATCCTGCCTCTTACGACAAATCACCGAGTATAATCTCATTTGACAGTCTGGGCGAGGAGTTCAGACTTTTCTATCGTTTCCTGAAAAGACACGTTGAAAAGTGGGTGTGGCACTTGAATGAAATGAATGGAAAGCCATGGATCAATACGATGTGTTCAGATGTAAAGCGATAAGGCGGTATTAAAAAAAAAGCCCAATTTACAACCTCACAGTCAAACGACCCCTTACACTGACACACCCATCCCCAGCTGTGAGCTTCACGGCCACTAGGTGGCAGTAGAAAACAAGCCTTGGCCTCATCCAGCCCAGCAGCACCAGAGGATGATTTATAATTCAGCTCAAGAGCAAAGACTTGGAACTGAACTCTGAAGTGGTGACTCGTGAACATTTAGTCTTCCCCTCTCAAACAAACAAACAAAATCAACATTCTCTTCGAAGAGTAATGGCTTTATACAGACAGTGAAAAGAGGGATCGATAGCGCTGCTAGTTCGTATTGACCCCGGCGATCAATATAAACGGCGCGTTTCGACCACAAGTCTAAGAGTAACGACTTGCTCCGGCCCTCTGGTAGATTGAACACCAGCATAATGTGACTGTGAAAAACCACTGAAAGTGGAGGCGCATTAATTAAACTCGAATCAAGTCACTTTTATCTGCGTGGCGCCAGATCACAACATACGTTAACGTAAGGCATTTAACCCGGCGAGGTCAAGGGCCTGACAGTGTCATGTATCGAGAAGAAAAACGAAACAACAACAAAAAAAAAAACACACACAAACCGAGGGATGGGGCATGCATGTCTAACGTGAAGAGATGCAGGGTGAGGACCCCGAACCGTCTGCTGTGCGTGTTGACTAAACTGATCTTTGACCATGAGGGGACTCACTGCTGTGGTGTGTGGAATCAAAAGTGACAGAGCGATTCTGAGTCCATGACGATGAGGCGGGATCTTGTTTACATGTGGTTGGCACGCTCATCCACCCCCCACCCCCCCACCTGTCATCACTTGTTCATCATCCGTCCCCCCCACACACACACCTTTACACACAGGGATACAGCTGCTCAACGGGGGCATCTGCAAACAGAGCTTCTGGACAAAGCCCAACATATTGACTTGTCTCGCACAAAACCCACACACATCTACACACGAGTCACCACACCGCTCTCAGCTCGTACAGCTGATGCTTGAGAGACACTTCCAACGAAGGCCTCAATTGTTTCCTTCCTTCCCCTTTTGGGAGAGACAAAGAATAGCGACAGGAAACAGACGGCATTTGAGGAATTCCTTTGTAAACGCTGCAGATTGAGTTGCACATGTACTGAAACACAGAGGCAATGAGATATGCAGCAGGAGAGATCTTGGGCCTTTCTTTTATTGAAAAATATAGGTTATTTGGGCTAATAGAAGGAAAAAAAGGTGGCAAATACACTGTAAAGAAAGACAACAGTAAGGCATAATATACATTTTACAAATAAAAAGGCAACACAAACAATTCCCCAATTCACACAAAATCAACCCTGGGAATGACCAGAATATATTATGTAGTGTGTGAGTAATTGGAAATACAATTATCCAGTATTGAAATTTCATGTTCTCGTTTTTTTTTTTTTTTGCATGTTATAATAATTGTTACTTTTTTCTTTAAACCCTCAAGCTGAAGTGGACTTAACTCAATTCAACAGCAGTTAAATACATATAAAGAAAAGACAGACAGATCCGGCAGGCTCTCCCAAACATGAGCTTCACAACTGAAATTATTTTTCTTTTTTGGCTCGGAAAAAAAAAAAACCCATTATCATTTGGCACACGTCAGTTTCCATTAAGGCAGTGAAATCAATCAGCACAACTGAAATTCAACACGTCTGGCCGCTGCTTTTGTATGACGCAAGAGGCACTGTCAAGCTGCAACGGCAAAATAGCAATCTCTTCTACACACTATTTCATTTGGGTCTCCTTTTTCCTCCGCTACTTTAAAAACAGACACGCAGGTATCGCCAGTATTCGTCAAACGATAGAAAACCAACACCAGACAGATGTAGTGTGAGGCGTAATGGAGCCTGCTGGTGCACTTTTTTTTTTTTAATCCATGGTACAGACCCTTGAGGTGCAGTGGAGGATGTTTAAAACATGGAGGCAAGCTCGCTTCCACCACTGCAGATGCTCAGACGTATGAAAAACAAGGAAGGAAGTGGTTTTCAAGCTCGTTTCTGTTTCAGTGTGAAATCACAGAAAGGTAGAAGAAAGCTTGCCGATGCACATCAGGGTTCACAGAAATCCAGAAAACTGCCATCAGCCTCAAAGTGAAATAACAAAAACCCTGTTCATTTACAAAATTGGACATGTGTGCAGCCACACAACACTTTTCACGCCCCCAGTTTCCTGTAGTAACACTATGTTTTATAGGAAATGCAAGACAACAAATGCCCATTTGCATTTACACCAGCTCTCCGTCTGCCCGGTGCTCACACTGGAATTAAGAAGCGATGAGATTTGGGGTTGGGGCTGTGTGGTTCTGGTTTTACAGCAGGACCCTGAGTTACATCAAGGAGAAAACATGACAGATCTATGGTGCGTTAGTAGATTATCTTCAAATGAAAGCGGCTCAAATCAGAACTTCACACTTCTTCCACTGACAAACACAGGCCACCTTTATGGTGACGAGATGCCCACCAGTGGTCCTGCGGTGACAGAGACCCTCTGTTCAGCTCAGGCCTCATGATGTCCCACAGCCAGTGAGAGAAAACAACAACAACAACAACATGGGAGAGGTGAGCCGAATGGGAAAAAGCACATGTGACACATCAAGTGTGAGAAAAAAAAAATTGTGTGTGTGTGTGTGAAGTGAGCTTTAGTTATGGAAAGTGATTTTCCCACAAACGTTCCTTTCCATCCCGTTCCTGCCTGCACACAGGAATGTTCTGTGTTCACAACGTGGCTGCGCTCTTCCACGTCTCTCAGTGTTCAGAGGGGACAGATGGACTGACAGACGGACAGGAAGTGGAGGAGGCGCAGTCGCACTCTTTTTGCAGACCTACAAAGTAAAAGTCCTCTGTCATGATCCCATTCCCACAGTAGACGACTACAGTGACTTCCAAGTGCAACTCCACACCGTCAAAGGACCTAGACCCCTCCCACAGCTCTGTCCTACTATTTTTTTTTTGTCGGTTTTGAAATCTCATACGCGGATCTCATCATCTTCGTCCTCCAGGAAGGAGGAGAAGTTGCTCTCCTCCTCAGGCGGGGCACTGAAGGTGGCGCTGTCTGTGTCACCTGCATAGTACTGACTGTTTGGTTTGTCATCCATGGCGGCAGAGCCAGAGCTGGACATGGAGCAGCTGTCGAGATGCTGCAAGTGTTTGGGCCTCGTCTCGGGCGTATACTCAGGGGTGTATGGCCTTTCACTCTCAGGCTGCCGCTCACTGGAGCTGGCCGGGTTCAGCTGCAGCTCCTCTTCCTCCGCCTCCGTCTGCTCCTCCGTACTCTCATCTCGCCCCTTCTCCTCACTGTCCTCTTCCTCGCCGTGGGCGCTGAGGGGCGGCGAAGCGCGGCCCTCGCTGCTCTTCCCCTCTTCGTAGCCCAGATCGTCATCCTCTTTCTCCATCACCCCGAGGATGTCGCCCAGCATGGAGGGTCCCAGGTCGACGTGGAAGGACATGACCGACACGGCGTGCTTCATCCCTCCGCCGCAGTGCTGAGAGCTCTCGGGAAGCTCAGTCAGCTCGCCGAAGCTTCGCTCCTCAAGTTCCAGGAAGTGAGCGGCTGCGGCTGCACCTCTCCAGTCCGCCTCCTGGTACTGCTGCTTAAGAGGACTGGAGGACAGACTCTTGGCCACCGTGCCGTCGCCTCTGTCTTCGTCATAGAGAAACGGCAGGGACATGGCGTTTTTCACGTAGGTAGGCGACCCTCCCGGGACGGACAGCTTGTCCTCCCTCTGCTCATCAACTCGGGTCACAGACTGGGAGCGCTTGCTGCTCCGGAAGGTGCGAGACAGGAGGCCAGGGCGAGGAGAGCGGGGGTAGGATGAGGTCTCAGGGGGAGGTTCTCCTGAGCGGGTGCTGAGGAAGGAAGTGTCTCCAAACGCGTCACCGCTGCGACCTACGTGCATAGTGTGGCGGAAGTCGCCCAGAGGGGCACTGATCATCTCCCTGGTCAGGTCCATGCGGGAGCGACGCTTGGTCTGGGAGGAGCCAGACACGAGCTGTTTTAGGATTGGCATGGCGGCTTATTAGGTGTTAGTTTGGTGAGAAGAGGCAGGAGATGATGCAATCAGGCGGCGAAAAGAGCCTCCGGATCCTGGAATGCAAACTGATGCTCCTTATTTACAGTCAGCCCGAGAACCTGGAAAAAAAAAGACACAATAAATTACTCAGAATCTTTTCAGCAATGTGCACTTGAAGTTAAAAAAGAAGAAAATAATAAAAAAAAATCACTAAAAATGACACGTCATGTTGTGAGCACCTGAAATTCTATTTAATTAAACACAAAAACAAGACTGGTAAAAGGGCTCCAGTGAGGAAGTCCCAGAAACTCTGTTTACTGTACGGCTCTCACATAATGTTGTGTACAACGTTTACACACAGCCGTCGAACCCCCTCCAGTAAATAAAAACATCTCTAGGAATTTGAACTCTTCCACTAATTACAAGAGCCGAAGCTATCAATTATACCAGTCCATAATGATAAGCAGCACACTTCAAACATCTGCGTGATGACCTCCAAAATGCTCGGGGTGCGCGTGTGTGTGTGTGTGTGTGTGTGTGTGTGGAGGGGGGGGGTCGGGAATCTGGAACACCGCAGGATTCTGCTTTAAAACTGCATTACAGCAGAGAGAAAAACACCAACCACAGACCAGCGTAGATCGGAGGGGCTGAGGGTTGCCGGCGATCTTCTCTTCAAACTTTTATCCTACTTACTGAGATGCATACAGAATTACGACTAAAGAAAAGAAGCCCCATTCGTCTTTGTCGTCACACAACAGGGTTAACGAGGGCTGTGAGTGACAGCTGAGATTTTGCACCGTTGCAACTGCAGCCCAGACGCAGGTCACTGTCAGACTGGTCACTGCTGCTTTCTTCTGGTGCACAGTGTCTAACTCGCGATGCATCCCAACGTAGCAGAATACAGACAAAAACAACAACAACAATGCGGCGGCGGTCTGCAAAGTGAAGCACCTTCAGACAGACACACAACAAAAACACACGCACGTCTGATTCGTGGGTGGAAAATCTGCATGGTCACCAATCTGTGGGTCTAAACAACCTTGCCATTGAAAGTGTCTGCCTCGCTTGCACACAGCACCACAACCCCATCCACACACCCCACCCCCGTCTGTTTACTCATCTTAAAGCACAGGAGGATCATGGTAACAGTCAGCGACATAACCTTGGCTTGGGATTTCTTACAGGCTCGCAGTCGAAAGATATTTAAGTCAGTGTGGTTTTGGGTAGAAGCGCCGCTGGGAGCTTTCTGCCATTAACTGAGGCAGGCACTCTTTAGTTCACTGACCTTGTTCTTCTGTCTCTACACCCCCCCATACCCCCCCCCTGTTCTTTGTCAGCTGAGCCACTCTACTCCTCTTCCTGTTAATGCCATCACCTGCTTTGGTTTCCATAGAGACACCCTCCTGCAAGCAAGAAACAGTCTTTCCTGTCGGGGGCCACAGAAGGCGCCTGCAAAACACATGGCCTCCGTCTGTGTCAGATCTGCAGCTCGCACAACAACACAACAACACAACACCTAATGTCTGCAGCGTCGCCACACAAACATCCATCCATCCATCCATGTTGTGGTTCGGTTTAGATTAGTTTTGATTAAAAATCATAAAAAATGTGCACAAGTTCTATCTATCATGTATATGTATGTGTGTATATATATACACAGACACACACACACAAAGATAGATAGATAGATAGATAGATAGATAGATAGATAGATAGATAGATAGATAGATAGATAGATAGATAGATAGATGTATATACTGTATACAGCTGTATGGTGAAACTATGTGAAAACTTTTCATGAGCTTCAAATGGTTTTGTGCCAAAACACACAAACAAGGTCACTTTCCCCCCCCCCCACAGAAACTTATTTATTATTCAAGCTGCTTTCTCTGTTTTTTGTGTTTTTTTTTGGGAAATAATGAGAAGGACATAATTCACACCCAGGCAAAAAAAAAGAAAAAAAAAAAAGAAATATGCTGAGTAGTTGCTTCTGGGTGGCATAAACCGACAGGGTAAAAAAAACAACTTGCAGATGAGAGAACAAGTAGAGATGGTAAAAGCCTGCCTCCCACTGCTCCGTCGCTCTGCCCCAGGCCAGGATTTGGCTTAAAAGCTCAACAGTGACCATTGCAGGGAGGAGGATATTTGTTTCAGACTACAAAACAACACTTCGCAATCTAATGCAGATCCTGGAAAATCTGCTGCGACACATTTCCAAGGTTTCATCAAATCTGCTTCACAGCCCTACTATATTTATTGCTCTGTGTTTCTTTGCGTTTAAATGTGTGTGTGTGTGTGTGTGTAGGTGTGTGTGTGTGTGTGTGTGTGTGTGTGAAGGAAAAAATGGAAAGGGGCCATAGAAGGCAGCAGTGATCGTGGGAACCGAGGGGTCACAAACAGGGGGGGTGGGATTTTTTTTTTTCCTTTTTTTTGACTTTATAAACAGACTTTCACAGCGCTCGCGATCCGGCTGCAGCACAATTTGACAGAGACATAGAATGTGGGACAGAAACGGGTCAGGTCAGGCGAAAGGAAGCACATCTGCATCGTCTCACGTTGACAGCGAAATCGGAAACCGCTCACAAGCTTTTCATACACTGACACACACGCGTAACACAGAGTTTCTGAGGATGACACTGCACTGCAAGATAAACCTAGCATATACACCTGAAATGTATATGCTGTGGGAAAAGGCACTGTTGGCTCTGTTTATAGATCACAAAACTCAATTATCAATTTAAATACCTCGGCCGGGTCAGTGGAGGGTTCAAGTTGGTTTTAAATATCATACGGCCATAGCCACCACTTTGTGGGAAGATAAACACACAGCAGCTTCTTCTGAGGGAAAACCACACAAATAACACAGAAAGGAAGCAAATAGTTATTTTACGCCTTCTGACACGGAGGAAACGAAGGCGGATGCTACATCGGAGGAAGTGAGCGCACAAACACAAGCTGTGACTCAGACGTCACTCGTATAATTAACATTCGTCCATTAGGGTTTTTACGGCTTAGACACACACACACACACACACACACACAGACAGAATCAGAGGAGTGAATTTATATTCATGACAAAAGATTCCTGTTCAACTTTAGAGAGAAGTATCGACGTCCCAGATAATTTGTGTTTGTGTTTTTGTTTGATGAGCGGAACTTTTTGTCAATATTCTCACAATAGGTCAGACAACAATAATACACAGATCACTCACACTCAAATGCGCACACACACACACACACACATACACACACACAACTAATAGTCCATTTCCCTAATTGAGTATTGATGTACCTTGTCTGGGCTTAATTCATCACTGTGTATTACACTGTCTGGGGGAGGCTGGTGTGATAGTGGTGGTGGTGGTGGGGGGAGAGGGAGGGGGTGGCTGTCTGTCTCATTTGAAGCCAGTGACCTGGACCAGCAGCTGAATAACCTGAGGGTGAAGTGACATTGAGGATCAGACGCCTCATGCACGTCCCTCAGACATCTGCAAACTGAACATGAAGCTGATTCCATTTGCTTTGCGAAAAATGAGTTATTCACACTTTTAAAGTACAACACACGCAGTGTGAGGTTCACCGTTGTTCAGCAGTAGGCCAGCACACACACACGTGTTCCAGTAATTAGGCAGCCAAATGGCCTCTAATAGATAGGTATCTGCCGCGCAACTCGGTTAGCAGGCCTGAGTATCTCATTTAGGAAGGAGCAGCCATAGGAGAAACAGTGGCAATCGCATTATCTCGCAATCACGCAGACGGGGGAATAAACAAACGTCAAGCGGATCCCGTCCCTCTGCGATAAATGCAGCAATGAGAGAACACACTAATCGAATGAGAATTTTACAAATAAGGCCCCTAATGCCTCACAAAAGCGAGATTTAGCTGCTGCTGCTCAAATGGCCCATTTGGGGGCCCCCGTGAACACGCCTGCCATTTGGTTGCGCTGTTTTGGATTTGGATCAAGATGTTGGCCTGCAGAGTATCTTACATTCCCTATACCTTTCTACCACGCAGACCCAATAGAGCGAAAGAAGCAGGTGTTCATTTTGATGACAGTTTAAATCCACTGCAGTCTAACGACTGGGGCTAATTGAAGATGTCAGAAAATGTAGAAGAAAAATTGGGCACAGTAACATTTGTGTATACTTGTATACCCCAATCTAACAATATGATGAAACATCTCAATTTAATTTGCCATCATAAAATAACCTGCAAACATTTTTGCTTCCGTTCAGTTCTAATTAAAATACTCAAGACATTTTCCAAAATGACTTTTTATTTTAATGAATAAATAAATCAAATTACCAATTAATCCATTCGAGCCTCAACATTCTGTCCGTCATCAACGCGCCTCTCATACCTGGCAAGCTGGTGTGAGGTGTTGTGAGGTGGTCTGTTATGCTAATGTCCCACTTTACCCAGCAGGACATTCTGCTTTGTAAGGATCAAAGCACCACAGACTTTTTTTCCTTCTTTTTAGCACTTTCCTGCTAAAAAAAAAAAATCCCGGTAGGTTTTTGAATTGGCATTCACAGCGGTGACTTATCCTTCGATCTGTGAGTGGAATATCTGAGGTAAACAGCTTGGACTGGGGAAAAAAATCTGCAGTGTTTAAAAATAGCATCCACACAAACTGAAAGTTTGAAACTGTTACTATTTAATTAATGGAGCGATAGTTTAAAGCATCAATATGAGCATCAAGAGGGCAGCTATGAAAGTCTGTTTTCGTGGAAGAAGCCGAGCCAGTGAGAGGATGGAGAGGTGATAGGCAGGATGCTGACCGGCTCTGGTAGAAGACAGGGCCGCGGCCAGTCATCCTGACATGTACCAGCTGACCTCTGCTACCCACAGGAGATGACTTGTCTCTTTTACACTTCACAGCCAACACAGCACCCAGACGTGACGCTGCATCTCTCACCCTCTGCTCCCTGCTCCTGCGAAGCTCGCTCTAATCAGAACTTATAAATAAAACCATGCTTCTCAGCTAGACATCATCTACTGAAGACTGGTGGCATCTAAGCAGACATGGAAGGTGGGGTTGCATCCAGTGTCTGGACATAATCAGAGAGAGACTGGTGATATCGGAACACGCCAGAAATAACCACTCGATAATATTTGGAATGTTTCTGCATTGTAATGTATCTGAAACCCATCGCTTTTTTTTCACACTCATCCAGCTGGATATGATACAGGGTCAGCAACAAGCTTCAGGTCAAGCCTAATTATCCCCGTCTCCACAAGGACGATCATCGACCCACGCCAATAACCTCAACCTCAAAAGCACATATTTCATACGGCCGCACGCGATGGAAGTGTTCGAGGGACAAACATGTCAGCGTGCGAGGGGGGGTCCACAGGAAGGGCAGGGAGAAAATGAGGCAGTAAATCCTCCCATCTCTCCGGAAATCTACTCAGCCTGCCCTTCCTGACCATTCAGAAAGTAAACAAGGCTGTGCTCCATCATTCCGTATTACTGATGGATTAACTGAACAAACACGGCTCAACTCATTATTAACATTCAGTTTTAATAAAAAACCAACAGGGTTTGGAGCAACTGCTGAGGTGATGAGTTTAACAACAGCTCTATATGCAACACATCTACGTTTGCATTTGACTAGATCTCCCACAGTCACGTCTGGCGACAGCTCCGGACTCGGGCCCAGGTGTCCGTGTCGTCGCCCAGGCGACAACCAGGTGACTCTGCAGAGCGGCCAAGGTTCAACTGTGAAACACTCAAGTGGAAACCTGTGAACCTCGACGGGAGGAATGTGGTGAAATTATGGGATCCGAAGAATCTTGCTTTAAAGTGCGAGGGCGCCATAATTACAGGGTCGAAAGAGCATTAAAAAAAGAAGCAGAATTCACGAGCTGGAGAGAGGCCAGGTATTTTAGCTGTCAAACAGCGGAAGCTTTTTTGTTGAAGATTTTGAAAATACCAAAAAGGAAAAAAAATTACACATGACTTTTTAAACAGGAAAAATTCGCCCAGAAAATAGCAACCTGTAAGTGGATCCAAGTGGGTAATGATAATTTTACTGGGCATTTCTGTCGTTTCAGAAGTAAACTACAATGACTGAGAATGTATAAAAGACCAAACTTTTGTGACGTTTAAATTAACGCAGCATTCGTCATATAGTGACACAGCATTATCGACTGTATGCGATATTTACAACTGGTGACGAGGGAAACAGGATGAAAGAACAGAACGAGCGTTTCCTCCGACCTATTCTACGAACCTCGGTTGCCGGGTCACCATTCACCGCGCTGGATAAGAACAGAAAACAATGCCTCCAAACAACACACGCAGGAACAAACACACCATTCAAACACTGACATATGAGACGCCTTTACAATTTGATGTCGGAACAAAAAGGTTACAAAAGAAAAAAAAAACAACAACAGATAGGCTGCAACCTTCCCATTAACCATTTCCTCATGACACAAGTCAAACTATGTGCATCCAAGAAACCAACATGTTGCTTCAACTATACATCATTCAAAACAGACCTGTCAAGTAGTCTATAATAATCCAGCAGTTCACTATCACCATGCCCAAACTGTTTATATTGGCATTTCCTGGAATGTGAAGGGGCTGGACAGGACACACACGTTGCCTCAAACGAGCGCACAAACTGCCAGACATGTTCAAACACGGGTGTGGGGCTATACACGCTGGCCACAAAATAACGCACTAAAATCGCATCTCAGCGCCATCGCCGTGGCGTTGTGGGATTCTGGTTTTCTCAGACGAACAAAAACGGTTCACTTTCACTTTAAAAAAATGGTTTTAGCAGGTTTGGTGTTCTGGGCTTTGAGCCAGCAAACGCTGCCTACACTGTACTATGCCAAATAACACAGTGCTTGGCACATCATCCACACACACACACACACACACCACATAGTAACTTTCACCTTCAGGCACTAAACATGTCTCCTGCAGGCAATTAGATGCTTTGTAATTTCCGTAGCAGAGGAAAGTAGAGGGATCTGGTTAAAAACGTGTCGCTTGTTCAGAGTCACTTTTGGGGAGGGAAAAAAAAAAGTAAACACGCCAAGCCTGTGACAAATATATCCCAGCTACGAGGCTTGTTTGTTCATCAGCCTAAATCCATCATGGCGGCCGGGCTAAAAAAAAAAGAAAAGAAGTTGACGTCTCAGAAAAGCCCTGTGTGTATTTTGGTTTAAGAAAGGTCAAATGTCATGTTTAAAACCCGCAGAAACAAAGAAAAGCACCAGAACCAGCTCACAAGTCGCCTGATAACATTCTCTCCCCAAACAATTGCTGAGAAGCTCTTGTCAGTATGGTGATGATGGAGCGATGTCCTACAGACCTGAGGCCCATTACCTTATTATTCCAGTCAATGAACTCATCAGATGCCTTTGTGACACCAGTGCCAAGCAAACTGAACAGATCGGCCAAGTCAACAGGCTGTGGGACACTGTGGGCAATGAAGTGGACAAACGGGACAGGTGTGCACTGCAGAAAAAGGGGGGGGGGGCGAACTGTTTGCAAGAGGTTTTTTTTGTTTTGTTTTGTTTTGTTTAGTCATCTAGTCAAGTGAGAGTCATGACCGGGTGCCAGGTTAATTTTCGCCAAAACACAATCACTTCCTCTGTTGGGACATGACGCTGACTCAGCAAATAAGTTTATACATGTTTCAAAGTATCAGTGTTGCCAAAAAAACAACAAAAAAAAACATGCAGCAGCTCATTCCCTCAATGTTTACAAGCCTGTTGGGCCTGTTCCTAAAATTTGTACAGGTTAAAATCTCATATTGAACAAAGGCCTTTATGAAAACCAGTGGAAATTAAATATAGGAAACACTGTGCATCGACTTTAGATAAAGCATTTCCAAATGACTTGAAGAAATAAATAATTAAATAAATAATAATTAAATAAATAAGGGGCTGTAAACAAAACAAAAAAACTAGGTTCTCCAGACAGCAACTGTCTCCACGTGGGAATTCATCAAGCTGTAACAATATTTATAGACTTTAAACAGCACTGGATCCACATCATCGATCATATCACAATCAAGCCGTGACTCTGGGTGGGTCAATGGCAGGAGAACAATAAGTGGCTGACCACACACACACACATGCGCACCGTGCGCCGCACGCGCCCCGCGCAATGACGCACGGCTTTTTAATTGCGCGTGTAAAAGGTCCAGTATGAAAACATGTAAAGATACATACAGGCCATGTAGGCACAAGACGCACACACACTTACCCAGCATCCCATTCATAAACGCCGGCTGCTGCTCCACTCTCAGGCCCCCAGCAGGTTGACAATGGGGCTGCGTTCAAGAGAGAGGGGGGGATGTAAAACGCCCGGATACAAATAAAAACATGGGACTACAGGAAAAAAAGAAAATAAACAAACGTCGCGACACAGGCGTGTTTCTGTTTTTGTGGAGAAATGATATCACGGCTGTCACCGCATCCTCGGAAGCGGAGCTGCTGCCCCGGAGCGCAATAACTCACCACGCCACAATGCCGCCTGCTGCCTGGGGAGTGTGCGCGTGAACACGCCCTCTTTACATGGCCCCTTAAAGACACAGGCTGCCAGCACGCGGCCACTCAGGCCGCCTCATAATAATGTCCGCTCGCCGGGAAGGGAGGAGCCACCGTCACTTCCTCTATAGAGATGAAACTGAGATGAGAAGATGAGACTGTCATTAATACAGATGCCTGTCTATTATTAGAATAAGACAATGAAAGCAAAATGATTTGTGCCGCAGGCCTATAATGTGCACTGTCACTGATGAACCTCAATTTCTCCATTTCTCATTATGATAGCAGGAAATGCATTGACTGAAAGTGAAGTGTATCTACATTGTGTTTATGTAAAGGGTGACAACTGGAGACATCTCACTAATTTCACATGGAATATATATACATACACACATATACATATATACATAGATAGATAGATAGATAGATAGATAGATAGATAGATAGATAGATAGATAGATAGATAGATAGATAGTGAAAAATTAAGTAACTGCCTTTTTTGTTTTTTTTAATATACATTTCAGTGTTATATTATGCAAAAGTATGTCCTCGGTTTTGCAGTAAGTGTTTTTTTTTAAATGGGAATACAGTATACTAAACATTTACAATCATCTATAAAGCAAACACACTATAATCGAATTAAGACGTGTATTTCACACCTCGTGTATTTTGTCCTGTCTGTGATCACTCAAGCATTTGTGTGACAATGTGTAATCAAGGTTGATCAGCTGACCTCCAAAGTGACTTGTTATTGGTACCTTTTGTTATGGAAATGAAGAGGAAGCGGTCAAGGAACAGCCCAAGGCCACAGATGCTCAGCCTGAGCTCGAGATAAAGGGGTGTGTGAATGGCTGATCGTTTTCACAGGGCCAAAGTTGCCCACCGTGTGGAATGGCCATTCCGATTGTCATGCTTTTCCTGAAACTCTCTGTTATTTTATACGACAAGGGGCAGCATGTCCATCACACACATGCAAACGCCATTTGATGCCTTAGGCTCTGTTCCCAGTATGATGTTTACCACCAGCTGACAGAGGAACAAGGCTCTTTATGCTTGCAGAGACCATTTGTTCATCAAAACGGTGTAAAAAAACAAAACAAAACCTCCAAATTCCCCTTTCCTTCTGCATCCTAATTCAGCAATTTGTCATAATTTTGGATTCACTAGTCAAAAAATGTGTTCGACGTGTTGCAAATGTACCCTGATGCACCCCGACAAGCACAGTCAGAATTAGGACACGTTCCGCATGAGTCGGTCCCACGAGCAGGATGCTGAAGCAAAAAATAAAAACGGAGCAGACTTCTTGATGTGAAGCCTGTCTGTGTGATTATGTGTGAACGGAAGATCACAACAGACTCATTTAAAATCTTACAGAGCAGTATGTAATTAGATTTAAATCAAGCTTTAGTTTTTGTTGTAGATACATACTGGGCTGCGGGCTGTAAAATGTCCTGTATATGCAACATGACCAATTTACTTTCTACATTCCAAAGCTTATATTGAAACCTTTATGCTGGATTTTATATTATTTTAATACATTAAAGTGCAATTGCATTTGAATTAATGGGATTTCTGCTTTTGCCGTTGCTTTTGTTGGAGCAACTAACTATGTTTCATCAACTATCTGTAGCTTTGACTTGACTTTTCCTTTAAGCTTTGCACTCTGATCCCTCTGTTTCTCACCTTTTTTTTGCTTAAGATCAGTGTTTTCCTGCCTGAAATAAGGAGTAAGGAGGGTATTTCTGCACTGTGGGATCAAGTGTCACCTTTGTCATCAGGACTATGCAAATACGTCTTCTACTAGTGTTAGTCTATTTAGAACTGTCTGGTTGTGTAAAATAGTTGTCTCAAAGGTCAGAAATCGAAAGCGTTACTAATCCTCTAGTATGTCAGAATTGCAAATCACCTCCTTACTTGCAAATATACACGAGTCTGTGTAGTATTCTAAATTATTCATATGAGGCACTGAAAAAAAAAAGCCATTACAAAATAGAATATTTTATTTTTGAGAGCTACCACGAATAGGTCCATGATGTTTCCTCCATTATGTATACAGTTATGATCACACTGGGAATTCGACAAATCATATTTTTCAACCTTAAAGACCAATTGTCTAAGTTAATACAACTGAGGTCCAACTCAGCACAGCAATTTCCCATTTAATTTTTTGTAAACAACCAGCATATTCAAAGGTGTTTGTAGAAAACATCTCGCCATAACATATGTATAAGTGTGCACGGTGAGCGTAGAACGCATTTTCAGCCATCATATCAATGCCATGATACAATGCAATATTTCGCACACAATGTAAAATCACAATACAGTCCTTGGTGATGAATTGTCTGATTGTTACACTTTGTTAAATAAAGCTATTTTTTTTAAGTAAACATACAATTGAGCTGACCTCTTCTCCACCCTCACAAACAAACCAATAAATACATACAATCCTTCTTTCTTTGAATTGTTTGTAAGTGACTTCTTTCACATTGTCCTTACAGTCACAGTTGTCACTAAAACACAATCTTTTAAAAAAAAAGTCGCATTTAAGATTTTTGATTTTCCAACATTGTAGCTATAAATTTAACGAGCGCTGGGAAAATCAACATCACTACAATCTGTTTACATCTGCTTTGCTAATTCATCACACTAACGATCTCACTGTCTTAACCTGATTCAGCAAGTTATTATTGTACTTCTCCGATTCTATCAATAGTAAGATCAAAGTTTTAAGATGAATGTGATCAGACGATTTGTGCTTTTGGTCCAGTGTATTATTATGTGATTAACACAAATACATGTAAAACAAAAACAAAACAATGCATGGTAATGAAAGTATGTATATCTATTGACACGAGTACCGGCACATAATTAACACATTCCCCAGACTACTACAAAGTTGCCACAATGCTTTAATGTGATTCATAACATTGTCACTAGTGATGTTCCGAAAATGGTGATCTTCAAGCTGATTTCATATAAATATCTGGTAAACAATATTATACAAGTACATACAGTAAACACATAATGCAGTTCCAACTCGAATGGCACGGCCACGGCCAAACAACGCACACCAGACGTCAGAGCAGTGAATCCATAGCAAGTGATGCAAATCATCAGTTCTTTCCTGACCTGTGCAACATCCGTTCACCGACACTGGTACAAATCAGTTGAGCACTTTTTGCATAATCCTGCTGACATACAAACAGACACGTGTGAAACATAACACAACTCCTGGGTGGGGGTAACAATGATTTAGGCAGAATGAGACGCTCACAGACAGCCAACAGCCACAGGGACCATTTGAGTCTTTCTCCAAGTCAGAGTCCATTTCCCACTTTGACTTCTCGTCCAACATCACAGTTTTCCGTTGGATTCGTTTTTTTTCCCCCACCCACTGCTCAGTCTCAGCAAGCCAAGTGGTCCATAATCTATGGTTGAAGGGTGGTTGTTTTCCCATAAAGCTCTCATGTGAAACAATAATACAGCATTTTCAAACAAGGACGGGGTTTTGTCATCCCTTGTTCAGGTTGTCGAACCATCGAATAAATTTACACCAGCAAAGCATTAAAAACGTCCAAATGATTGTCTTTTCCGTGGAATACATATCACATGGAGCGATCAAACACACGCTCATACACGCACGCACACACACACAAACACACTTTACAGAGGAGAAAGCGCTGTTCGAGATGCCTGCAATGCGTTATGTTCAGCAACAACTCTGTCGGTAAGGCAGAGTTTAAACGAAAACCAAAAGACCAAATTTAAAAAAACAAATTAAAAAAAAAAAAAAGTGCAAAATAGAAATTAAACCAACGACAACAAATTCAAGGACTCGTCCTCGGGGTCCTGTTGTCATTGGAAGGAGAGCCGCGTGTCAAACAAAAGAGGAGAAGCCCGCGGCAGGCGCCTGAGCAGCACAGCCCAGACTGCTGGGGGGGCGGTAGAGGTTGCTGTGCTGGCTGGGGGGTTCAGAGGTGAGCAGGGACGGGGTGGGAGTCCGGCTTCCCTTAGGCCTGAACAGAGTGCCCTGGCCCTGGCACTGCGGCTGTGGGGATGGTGCGCTCTGTGGGAGGAGAGGGGGCAGTGGGGGCACAGGCGGTGGGTGCTGACTCGACTCCTGTTCCACCAGGGGCTCGGGCTGGGAGTAGCCGTACGCCGGCGGGCGTGAGACGCCCTTCTGCTGCCGCCGCCAGGAGTTGTAGTAGGTGGGGTCGCTGATGTAATGGTTGACAAAGGAGTGGGTCTTCTGTCGGCTCTGATCCATCTCATATTCGCTGTCGCTGCCCTGAGTGAGGCGATGTGGAGACGTGGTTAGAAAACACAGCTACAAAGTGGAGTGGTGTGGAAAACAACAGCATACATTCAGGATACTGACCACGGAATATTGACAGCTACACTCAGACGCATTATCATCACTAATATGTGTTAGTGCGGATGTGGAAAATAATCATCTCATATACATTTTAGCTCTGCGTTAGAAGTAATCTCCAGCCATAACTGAAAATCAACATCCCATGACCTTTTACCTGCTCTGATAGATAGATAGATAGATAGATAGATAGATAGATAGATAGATAGATAGATAGATAGATAGATAGATAGATAGATAGATAGATTTACTTTATTGATCCCAAATTGGGAAATTACAGATCACATGCATGCTGGTGTAAACAGGAAGTGAATGTGTGTGTCCGAATCACTGTTTTCCAAATATTCCCAGCAGAGTTTCCAAAGTTTTCAACTTCTACTGAGAAGCGGTGGTGATGGCAGGCATAAACGTAATGCAGGTAGCCACTGCTCTTCAACACAACGGAGCTCACCTATAGCTCAGTGGTGCACAGATGTGATAAGTGTACACAAGTGCATCCTAGAATTTGACAGAGATAGTGTTTGCAAGATTCAATTGCTTTGGTTGTTGTAATATTAAGCGTCAGTCTTAATGGGTGAATCCCTGTCACATTGTGCAGGCTGAGTGACGACATCACACACTCGGCACATTTGTGTTTCCGACAATCATCTACCCGTCTACAGCTCTATTGAGACTCCGCTGCCTAACAGATGTTGAAGCGCCGTTTGTTTGCACAAGTGTCAGGTAAACAGTGGGAGGCTATGCAGAGGAAAAGAATAACAGCGGTTTGCGTCTCCCGGGAGAGCGCTGTTTGTTCACACGGGGCTGAGCGATGTTTTGACTGTGCAGGTAGCAGATGAGTTGGGCAGGAAGAGGCAGAGCGAGTGTGGGAATACAGATGTTCGGAATCGACTCTAATCTGCGTCTTGGCCTTTTGCATCCATCATCATCACTTCTACACTCCCTTCACTGGGCCTCTGCACACACACACGCACACACACACACACACAGACACTTGAACTGTTCACATCATCACACAGGCAGCTGAGACTCGGCACAACATTCATTAATTTGCTGTAAAGATATCCTGATGTTAGAAGTGGCCCCATAGTTGTTTCCCATGGGAGAAGTCGGAATTATAACTCGGGTCCAGAGATGTTAGTCATGACTTGCTACATTAATTATCCACTTGAGACAGATTGACTCAATGACTGTCATTAATTCATATTAATATTTAGACATCCCGCTTCATAATTAGACAACAATCTAGCTTTTGCATAAGCCAAAGCAGTGGTTAGGAGAAAAATAATGGAGTTCGTGAAGAAGTGTGTTTTTTTTTTTTTTTTAATTATTATTCAGGTTCATTGCTCACTCCGGTCATGGAGAGGGCAATGGCTTTAAGACAGGGACGCAGACACTCACCTGCGAGTCAGATATCTCAGAGGGTTTCTCAGTCAGACTGCTGCTCTCTGCTGGAATCAGGTCATTGTACTTGGTGCTGACGTCCTCGTCGGAGTAGTGCAGGCTTCCAGGACTGGGCCTTGGTGGAGACCTGGACAGATGAATAAAACAAGAGACAAGGGAAAGAGAGAGAGAGATGGACAGAGACAGTGGTTGCATAAGAATAAAGCCCTGTTTGATCATCATGTTTCTCTTTGAGAACACGTCTGAGTAAACATTCAAGCCCCGTCACTCATGTCACTTCCAGAGGTCCAATCAAAGTGGGACGGAGGTGCAGAAATTCACCACTCCCTCGTTGATTTCCACAATAAAAATGATTGCTTGCTTCAGACTAGCCGGTGATTTGTGCATTCCTGGATGCCCTTCAAATATGACCTGAGATGTATGCAGGAGCTAAATCATTGGGAATGCCGAAAACCACGGAGCGCATCAGGACACATCATGACTATGTTTATGAAGGGGCTGAGACACAACATCTCCTCTGGGTTAAAGGGGATGATGTGAGGAGGTGGACTGTGCAAAAAAAAAAACTACTTAGAATTCAGACATGGTTTAGTCAGACATTAAAATGATGGGCTGATGGTTCCTGCTACCTACTACACCTGCACACATAATACTGCCAGTGAGCTCTGAATTATTTAATAGCACTGTATTTCTCCCTGTGCCTTTATCTGTCTAATTCATCCTCCTTTCTCTCACATTCCCTCAGGGAGTCCTCCCACTCTTCCTCCTTAGTCCACAGATCACGAGTAAAGACTGGAGCCCTTTCAAGAGAAGGTGCATCTCAAGACCCTTTGATCCCCTTCTTGGCCTCCTCAGTCAAGGAGAAAAGCACCACTGATTCCCCTGACCTGGATGCCCCCTGTCTAGCACATTCAAGTATAGTGTAAACACTACTGTGCGAAAAAACTTTTTTTTTTCTTTGCTGCAACAAGAAACGAACGTGAAACGTCCATCCCCTCCAGCGCAACCTCATGACCGTCCACCCAGCCACTAAATATGTGACCCACATCTCTGAGCACTCCTTTTGCTTCTCATGCCGCAGATGTTGTGAAATTCCTCTTATCTCATGTATGTGTAAACATGACCGGAGGGCAAGTTTGCCAAAGTCCTGTTTGTGGGTAAAAGGACGAGTTCTCACAGCGACAGCACTCTGGAGAAACTCCAGGCCCAAGGCCAAAGGAAAATCGCCAGCGCCGACCCATAAGCACCCTTTGTCTGAACCAGTGATGGACGGACAAAGAGCCCATGCAGAAGCCCATGAATGCTAATTAGCTGGTATTGTGCTGCCCCCTTATATAAATCGCGGCCTCGCACAAACACTGAATATCAACGAGGGAGCGGAAGGAGGCTGAAATCAGCAGATGTGTTCCTCCAGGCTCAGTTTCTTCTCTCGTGAATGACAGACTATTATGAGAAGAAGAAGAAGAACGGGGGACACAAACCACGACATTATTAACTCCTGTCGTTATCATAAGTAACACACTCATCCATGTCCAAACTGACATAGCGATATTTTCATAGGGTTAAATCTTTGCCTGGAGGAAATGGAGGTCAGCTGATCATCATGGACGAGTGTGAGAATGTGACCGACGGCGGTGTTGACTAACCGTGTGTAGATGCCGTTTTTGCGGCAAAACGAGTTCTTCATGGAGAGGCGCCGGTTGTTGAGCTCCAGCGCGGGGAAGCGTCCCTCATCCAGGCGCACCATTTCCCCGTGGGTCAGGGGCAGCGCTGTGCAGTTGGAGTGGTTGCCTGCACAGGGGGATGAGGACGACACTGCGTGATAATAAGTGAATCAACCTCAGGGGCAGAGACCACACACATGCACAGAGCAGTGAATACATCATCACAAGCGTGAAGATCACGTCACCCCAGCCTTAATTGGCACGTCGCCACAACTTCAGATCCTGCTTCGCTGGTACAACATCATCATCGGCCCCACCTACTGTCCGGTCTTGGTCTTGTCTAGCTAAACAAACAGCCGCCAGCGGGACAGTCCGTCCTCAGAAACATCTCTTTGTATCCACACACAGACGCGGCCCTTGTCTGTAGTGGTCATGCCAAGCCCTGTTTGGTGACCCTGGTAACCCTGGCACCATGCTAAATGCTGACTAAGCTAAAAAGCAATTACGAGTAGGCTTGACCTGACCCTTTACTCCCCCCCACCCACCCAAAACTCTCCCTCCTCCCTAATATGTCAATCTCGATTACTGGCTACTCAAGGCAGACCAGGTCTGAGAAATGCCACAGATACCTTCACTGTGATTGGTTGCCACCGGACCACAAGGTCAAACTTTACCAATACATCCACCGGTGCTGATTAACTCCCCCTGTCCAATTTTTTGGGGGGGGATTTATAGACAGAAACCTTGATAAAGGGTTTTCAGCCTCGGCGATGTCACCTGGGATAATTCACAGTCACAGAAATTGGCTGCTTGATACAGTGGTGTGTGCGCCTCTAACGCTGTAGTTATATAATTACTCTCGGCCTGACTAATGACCTGAGCATTAAACCACTGCCAAGCCATTAATCCCAGTATTGATCTGCACTGCAGTTAAACATGAACAATAATGTTTATTCATCTGCCTATTTCGGCCGCTAACCTTTGCTCGTAGCTTTTTGCCTGTCAGCCAAACTCTGTACGGGGGTTCAGCTTGTTTGTTTAACTGCGTGAGTCTTCACACTTCCCCATTTACCAAACAGACTTTGGACGTGCAGTCATTAAAATGCAGTTTTCAGCAGTGGTCCTCGAGTGGAAGACAAATTCCTGTCGATGGCTGTGGAAACAGATTAAGAAACTGAACTGCTGGCGCAGTCGGTTGTGTGTCCTACCTGAATCTGCTTTTTTGGTGTATTTTTTGCTCTGGCCTCGGATGATGAGGATGAAGACGAGGAGGAGGATGAAGATCAGGCCCACCAGAGCGATCACGACCAGGAACCACCACTCCTCATAGAATGGAGAAACCTTCTGGGCTGCAAACATTATACATAACACAGAACATAATTTGTACAATTAACACAGTTCAACATGCAACTCTTATTATTATTATGATTTATCGATTTAAAGTACAACTCACCGGATATGGAGGGGGAGGGGGCACTGGGAGACCCATAGCCATAGTCGTTGACCGCAATTACTCGGAAGTCGTAGGTGACCCCTTCTTTCAGCATGTCCAGGTTAAGTGTATAGGATGTCACTTCTTTAGGAATGTCTTTGATGAGGATATCCCACAATCCTTCATCTGAAGAGAAGAGGAGAGATATCATCATGTCAATATATCAACTATCCAGAGCTTTGGTCTTCAGCGGGGAATTAACTGTTCATGTACTGCATGTGGCTCACCAGAGGGCCTGGCTTCAATGACATATCTCGTGATGGGCGCACGACCTTGATCTCCACTTGTCCAGTGAAGTGTGAGGGCAGTGCCATAACGGGAAATGAATGGTTCTCCGGGAGGACCCGGGGCTCCTTGGGTGGATTAAAAAAATGGATAATTTGAAAAACTGGCATTCTATGAGGAACGATTTGATTACTGAGGTGAACATAAGGAAAGAGCACCTTCTCCGGGCCCAGTGGTGATGTTGGCCTCAACCTCAGGGCCATAAGTGAGCGTTTTAGCGCGGATGCGGAAGTTATAGGTGACGCCGTCGGCTAGGTCCTTGATCTTCATCCACAAGGGAGTGCTGCCCTTCACGTCTACCGTCACTATCTTACTGACACCTGGAGTGCGAGGAGAGGAGTCTGTGCAGGAAACACTAAGACTCTAGACGCTGCTTGCTACAAGCGACAAATAGCCAGAGGCACATGACGACAGCTTCACAATGCAAAGGCGTTGGGAGGACAAGACAGACAGACTCACAGCACCACCAGACAGACAGGCACACACATCTTTGCATAATTCAACGGGGAAAAAAAAAAGTGCATTATGCAAGCAGCAGATGGAAAGAGACACGAGAACCCTTTTTTTTTTTTTAAATAGACCAACTGTCTATGCAACTTTGTTTTGCTTTGCCCGGGGTCCATTGATGGAAAGCCATCAGACCACAGCAGCCACAGCTCAGCATTCCACCTCTGCTCTCAATCACTTGACAATCCGGTCCAGCCAACGACACGCAGCCAGTTATTAGCCATGTTTCTCTTATAGTCGAGAAAGGAAGCTGTGCAGAGTCTCACCAGGGCATTCCGACAGGTTTATCAGCCGTGCCCTATAGGCTACTGCCGGGCCTATACTCATCTGTTGCAGATTAGAGCATGAGTCTAAGCAGCGTGAGTTATAAAAGAACACGGTAACGAGGCTGGAGGTTGTAAATCACTGTCTGAGAGAGCCAGCTGAGGAATGTCAAGACATGGCAGAGTTATGAGGCTCCAGGCAGAGTTTCTCACCATCGACTGGAGTGCAGGGCTCATAAACCAGGCGGTAGCCCTCGATGATGCCGTTGGCCTGTTTGGGCTCTCCCCACGACACGTTGACAGAAGTGGTGGTCAGCTCACTGAAGTGGACGAAGCTGGGAGCACTGGGGGCTTTGGGTGGAGAGAGGCGTAGAGAGGAGATGACAACAGCTGGATCTTCTCACAGTCCAGAGACAAAACATCACATCTATATCTGTCTCTCCTTTCATAGGTCATGATAGAAACTTTTTGCTGATTTTCAATTTGTACACTGCTTCTGTTACAAATTTAGATGTAGTGTACTGTCATCGCTCATAGCTAGATAACAGGAATCAGATGACGCGAGTTCAAGAGCTTTCATTGTTCATTATCAGAGCAGTAAAAATGATTGGGATTCGACTAACATTAAAAAAAAAAGTGCAGAATTCTGTGCGACCTTGAGCAGGCGCTGTTGGACCCGACGTAGATGTGTCAGGATTTAGCCACTTTTCTGCATAAAATTAAGAAAACTGGCGCTGGCTCCCTTCCCAGCGTTCTGTGGTGCGTCGAGCCAAAAAAAAATTCCTGCCAATGTTTTGAAGTTCTCAGCACTTTGTACCCATCACCACTGTCGCAGCCTTCAAGGAGGCGGAAAAGACGAGAGATATTTATACTGTAAACCGTGTTTGTGCTGAAACCACAGAGGAGGGACTCTTGTGCGCTGGTAAACACAGACGTCTTTGTGCAAAAAAAACCCCCAAACTAATCTACATGTGTCCCCGCTCTGTATTCACCGCTCGTCCTCCAGTGTCACCAAGCCTCCTCCCCCGCGACTTGTCCTGGAGGAGGAGCCAAGTGAACTCTACTACTATTTAGCTCACAGGACAACTATTCAGTCAAACATTTCAGTTTTTTGGGGGGAAGAGTCGATGTACTGTGCGTTGTCTTATAGATGTAGTACTTTGGTTGTAGTTTTGTGTAACATGGTGACTCAAGAAGAACTCCCATTAGAGCTGGAAGACAAACGTCACTGGTCTTTTGACAATAACTGTAATCTCTTTAGCCACATGTGGACTCGGTGCAACTCACCCGCTTGCTGAGTGCGCCCTCTGGTGGGCAGGGAGCGGGGCCCATCCCCTGCAGCGTTGAAGGCCGCCACACTGATCATGTAGGTGGTATAGCCGGTCAGATTTTTCAGCTTCACGCCGAGCTCTGGCAGAAACAGAGTCCGCAGGCGCTCCGTCTCATTCTGGAGCTGAAACTCCCAGAAATAGATCTGGAAGATGTAGAATTTATATATATTTTTCCATTAAATGATAAAAATAAGGGAGATTTAATCTTCAAGTTGAACACATTCACACCTTGTAACCCTGAATGTCCCCATTCTGAGCATCCGCAGGAGGAGGGTCCCATGTGACGTCAAGCTGCGTGGCGGTGGAGGACTGAACCACCACATTTTGAGGAGGAGCTGTAGGGACTAGAATGAGCGCAAATAATAACTCGCAAATTTGGGGCTTTATATCTTCCGTGTTATTTATTTTAGAAATAAAGCTGAAAAAAAAAAACATACCGGCCTCTCCAACAAAAACTTCCTGTGGTGCACTACTGGGACCCTCCCCCACCGTATTATACACACTGAGGCGGATCTCATAGCGTTTGTGTTTATTCAGATCTGCAAGGAAAAGAAAACAAAACATTATTAGCGAAAACCAAAAAAAAAAAAAAAAAAAGTTATTCCAGGGAGAGACAGCGTCAGTGACGCAGACGGACAGACAACATCACAAACGGAACGGAAAAAACACGGGGGTTGAGACTGATGAAAAGATGGTGTTGTAGTCGGGACACAGGGAAGATTTGTCGCTGATTCCGAAAAAAAAAGTAAACACACTGAAATAATGGCAGGGCAGCTTGGAGAGATTAAAGCTATGCACACATCATAAGAATCAGAGGCAGCTCCTTAGTGGATATGGCTGAGTGGGAGGACGGTGCACAGTGAATAATTGTACAAAATGCATATTTTGTAGAGATGAAATATAATAGATAGCATGCAAATAGATGGAGAATGATGGAAAGATATAAGACAGATACAAGGAGATATATATATACATTTAATTAAGACTTACTATCCAGTTCATACTGGGTGAGCGAGGATTCACTCAAGTTCCTGACGCTGTAGGGAGCTGGAGTTATGATAAATGGATGGGTCAAAAACATTACAAGAAAAAACATTGCAGGCCATAATTATAGCATGAACTCAATTCTTGGACTTCAGTATAATCGCAGCTATTACTCAAGGCACCAATCCCTTTCTGCGTGTGACCAAAAGCAGTCTTAGCCACTCACCTGTGAGATCAGCCCAACTGGGCGAGGGACTGTTAACTGTGCGGACAGTGAAGCTGCGCAGGCGCTCGTAGTGCAACTCGCGGTACCTGACCCTGAACCCCAGCAAGACTCCGTTGATGTGATCCTCGGAGGGCGGCTGCGGAGACAGGAGGTCTGCTTAAAGTGGCCAGTGCATTCCACTAGTTCTAACCATCCATTCACTCTTCCACACACAAGACGCAGTGCCAGGTCATTCAACAGCGTACCTGCCAGCGGACCAGCACGGACGTGGTCGTGTGAGGCGTCACGGACAGAATCGTTGGGGCCTTGTCCGGGGCTGCACGATAAACAGAAACATACATTTGCGGACAGGGATATGTCATTCAAACAATATTTTAAACACCAGTGCTGCTGATGTTGAGTATTCACTGTGAAAATCAAAACATGGCTGCCATGGTCTTACCATCCTGCAGCGTGGTGATGGCCTCACTCTCCTGACTGTACTCACTGTCCCCGATGTCGTTAGTGGCTTTAACGCGGAACTGGTAGGACGTGAACGGCTTTAACCTTTAATGAGAGGGGGGGGGGGAAGGGGTGATGTGACGGGACGTGGCGAGTACAGCTTGTGCAGCTGACATTATTATTTACCTGTCCACTATGTAGGAGTGCGTCTCGTGGCTGACGGACGCAGAGTGGACGGTCCAGTTGCTGTCCGGCAGCTCCCTGTACTGGACTGTGTAGTAGCGAACCGGAGAGAGGCCGTCGCTGCCTGGTTCCCATGACAACAGCACCCGCCGAGCCTGGACTTCCCCTTGAGGCACTGCAGGGCGGCTTGTGGGTTGGGGTCGAGCTAGAGGGCGCACACGCACACACACACACACTCTAAAAATGTATTCTGTATTTCAAAGTGGCGAATTCAAATGACACCTTTCGCCGCTGTATTTACCTCTCTTCTCCGTGGTAACCACCAAAGCCTCGGCAGCCTCCCCCCAGCCTTTTCGTGTCTGAGCAGTGAGGCGGAATACATAAACCGTCTCTGGCTTCAGTCCAGTCGCCGTGTACTGCCGAGCGCTGGGGCTCAGCACGTCCACTGTGGCGGCGTTGCTATTTGAGGAGTTCCTTCTGTGTGTGATCTGATAGGCTGCAGAGACACAAATGGCATGTAATGCAAAGTCGTGCCGGGCAACAAAGATGCAACTAGCTGCACCCAATAAAAGGTACATGAGGATATGCATAGTTTAAAGAAACAATTCCACATATTTTGTGAAAACAAAAACTGAGGTCTTTTATTAAATGTTGAACAAATCTTATCTCACACTTCATTGTGGCTGCACTGCTTCATTCCAATTTCTTATTGACCGACTCTGTTTATTTCATTTATTTTCCTTCCTCTTTTTATTACCTTTTCTAAATGCTTTTTTCTCTGTGTTTGAATATTGCCTTGTATTTCTTTTACGCATTCCCCTCGTGCTTGTTATGCTGTTAGTGCAGCACTATGCCGTTGATCGGTACACTACAAATACAATTGCCATGCCTTTGTTCCACAATCATTTTAAATGTCACTAATGAAAGACAGTATGATTGCAAACCTACCCAAGATAATGCCATTGGGCTGTGCAGGGGGTTGCCAGATGAGCCTGACAGATGTGGTTCTGACTTCTGGGAAGAGGATGCCAACTGGAGGCCCTGGTACTGGTACCACACATCCAATTACCAAAATGACTTTATTTGTGACACAGCTCTTGGAAATAAACTGTATCAAGGTTGGTATAATAGATGTGTTTACCATCATCCAGTGTCCTTTCGAGGATGGACGGCGAACTACTCCTTCCGTCTCCAATACGTGTGAATGCGAGGACCTGGATCTCATATAGGACGTACTTGCCCAGACCGGTCAGCTGGACACTGTGGCTTGTGTTGCCGTCCACTGTCCAGAAGTTGGGAGCTCTGTCCGAGTCCTTTTCCTTATACACAACCTGAGGCACAAAGGCAATGGACGATTTTCAAGTGATGGGAAATCGAGGGTTTAATGCAGCAGATTTGTCCATATAGTTTATTCCCTTTAGTATATGGATGTCTTTTGTTTTCTTGAGACACTAATGTGGATTACTCAACTGACCTTATAACCCAGGATGAGTCCATTGCGGTCAGTTGCTGTGACTTCTCCCCACCGCACAAGGATGCTACTTGAGGTGGTGGCAAAGGCTGATACGTTGGTGGGGCCACTGGATGGCACTGCAGCCGGAGGTAAAAGGCAACGTTTCAAACACATCAAATATATCTTCACTGGTAATATCGGATCACATATTTCCATTCTCACCAGACTCCCTGGTCCTGCCGTGGACTGGCTGGCTCCAGGGACCTGACCCGATCCCGTTGATGGCCTGAATTCGGACCTCATACTCAGTCCACTCCTCCAGGTCCTCAATAGTGAACTCCCTCTCCAGGCGGTCCATGATGACGTGGGAAAGAACTCCACCTTTAGAAGCAGCTTTGGAGTACTGGACCCGGTAGCCGACAAGATCTGGATTCCCATTGTACTCCCATTCTGGAAGAGGCTGAAGGAATTTCCATCGATATAGAAATTCACTTTTGTGCAAAGGCATGTTATGAGGGTGTCTGTATCTAACACCTGTGCCATTAACTGAACATGCAAAATGAGCATCCAAGTGCAAACATGTACTCGGCTTTTATGGAAGTCCGAGTATTCTCAAAATTAATGTGGCCTTGATTTAAGCCTTGAAGATCTCCGCCGCAACGGCAATGAAGCGGACCACAAAATTTTATGACAGCTTTTGTAAAGAGTAACATTTATTAAGCTATTCCATTAATTTGTGGCACTGTATCACGAGGCTGACGCCGCTCCGCCGTTAAATCCAGACGACATGGATCGCCTTTAATCCTGCAGGAGCTGCAGTGGCACTCTGCTCCTGTCTCTCGCTGTCTGTCTCAGGACACTCATGATAATGGATCAGATGTAGCAAAGGCAAATAGGCAGCAATAATCAGGCCCAGAGTGATTGCAAATGTCCAAAATATTAGCAGTGCAATCACCTATATTCATCACATGATAACCCCAACAGTAAAAAAAACAAATTAACACCAGATGAATTCATGGAAGACAATAAAGGCATAAAAAGCCTGCCTGATGAGGGCGTTATGCCAAAACTGTTGCCTGTGAATCGATTAATTTAAAACCAACCAAAAAAAAACATCACTTAATTCAAGTCTTTTAGTTGTTTTGTTTTTTTAAATGTGACTTTGTGGGCCAAATGAATATGTTTAATTAACAAAAACAGAAAGAAAGATAGCTATTTGAAACAGATTATTAGCATGCAGACACATACAAATCTTATCTCAATAATGAACAGCAGTGAGGCTCAAATTGCAACGGGCTTTGCTGACTTACCACCCAGCGAAGCCACAGGCTGGTCTCACTGGCTGTGCGTAGGCTGACATTGGCAGGGAAGATGTCTGGAGGGGCCTGGAGGGTCTGGATCTTCCTGGAGGATTGACTGGGTGGACTGGTGCCCACGATATTTACCTGACGCATTCGGAACCTGGGGCACAAAAAAAAAAAACCAACACCAAAAAAAAACCAGCTGATTTGGGGATCATCTACGAGTGGGCGTTTAATCATGATAGGCTGGTGATATGAAAAAAATATGAGATGAAATGTGATTAGATTGGATGAAACTTTAATGATGGCCGAAAGGAAAGTAGGCCATTACAGAGGCAAAGGGTGGGATCTGTTTGAGTAGAGAACCGAAGATAACAGAGCAAATAAAGCCACATATTCAGGATGAGGGGGAAATGACTCATAGATGGAGGGAAAGAAAAAGGTGCCAGTTTTATACAACTTTATAAACTGATTTTAGATGATTTATTTTAACAAAGACATTATGTATCATGTGTAAATTGTTGTGTTTGCTCACCTGTAGAAAGTGTATGGGTTTAGGTCCAGGACTTCCAGTGATCTAGCATCAGGCTCATTAGCCAGCTGATGAACCGTCAGCCATTCTTCATTTTCTCCTATTATGCCAATCTGAAATGCATAGGCATCATTTGCTGAATAAATTAAACACACAAACCATCGAACAAACCAATATGCCAAAATTAAAATGTTGTGTTCTGTGTGTCTGACCTGAGCTTCCACCTGCCAACGGGAAATGGATGTCTTGCCGTCATAACCAGGTTTGAACTGCAGAGTGACGGAGCGTGGGCCGATGTTGGAGATGGCTAAATTGGTGGGAGGACCAGGCAACTCTGTGGTGAAGGAGAGAGGAAAGACATATTAGCATGACACTCGCGATCATCACAGCCCTTAGAAATCCCTTAATGAAAAATATCTCCAGAGTTACAGAAAGTGCAATGACTATTTTCAAATCTGGTCAAAGCAGTGGATATTTCAAACACTTTTAATTAAAACCCATTATACTGAATGAGAGTCAGATAGTTTCTCTGCTCACCTGGTGGTACGCCAGAGGAGATGGTGGAAGCAGAGAGCTGGCCTTGGCCCTTGGAGGTCATAGCTGCAACCTGGATGGTGTAAGTGGTGAGGGCAGTGAGCCCCGTCACCTTGTACTCCTGAGTAACATTGGGCAAATAATGGGTCACCCGAGTGTTGGTCCTGTTGAACTCCTCCCAGGAGATACGATAGCCTGGAAGAACGCCAAATCCCAAATTGTACAGTTGTGTCCCAGTAAACGCAGCTTAGCGACACCTAAATTGTGTCAACACTGGGAAGTTATCTTTAATGGTTACCTGTGAGAACGCCGTTTTTCTCCTGTGGCTCCTTCCAGCTGACTTTTAGTGAGGTGTCCAAGATGTCGGTGAAACTAAGATGTCCCACAGCACCGGGAGCTTGAAAAAAAATAAAAATAAAAACAAAAACAACAGCCAGTGCGTGAACTGAATCACATCCTGACACATAATTATCTCAATGTTATCTGCAACTATTACAGTCGACACTTACTGTCCTCATGGGTGCGTACCCGCTGAGGCGGGCTGTGGGGCCCGTCTCCTGGGGTAGTGAAGCACAACACGGACGTGTAGTACTCCGTGAACTTTTTAAGCCCAGAGATGTAGCCAACATGGACACTGTCCTGGAAGTTGGGGCGCACCGTCACCATGGCGACCTCATTAGCATGACTGGGTTCCCATGCCAACAGCTGAGGAGGAGGCCACAGGATTTAAGGTTCGTCCTTTTAATCTTATTTATGCTGCAAGCATCCTAACGCGTTCCTATTTAAACCATGAATGTGCTATGGACGTGCTCGTCTACCTCTGACCACTAGAGTGCACCAGTTGACAGAACGGCTCTGCTCACCTTATATCCCTGGTTGATCCCATTGATAAACTGGGGGCTCGGGGCAGTCCAGGTAAAACGCACTGTGGTGGAGTTGACCGCCTCGGTTTGTACATTTCCAGGTGGCACTGTGGGCACTGGTCCAGAGGAAATGAGGGCGTTAGAGAGAGGGGTGAGAAAAAGCAGTTGGGGGAGGACAGAGTGAGGGGTTGAGGAGGGAAGTAGGGATGAGATAGGCCTGGTTTAGCGTGTGAAGCATTTATAACATTTTTTTTTTGGCTCATTTGGGGGGGTGTGAGCACGCCAATCAAACGGGGTGTGAGAGCGGTTGCCTCAGGCGGCTTCGAGGTGAAGCCTGCAGCGGTTTGTTTGAAGCGAGCATCCCGTTCTGATGTAACACTGGAAAACAGTCGGGGAGACACACATTAATGAAGCTGATTGGACAGCACTGGTCCCCCCATTACCCCCGTGCTATCCTCGATGCTGTTTGAAAGCATTCAAATTCACATCATGATCCGCTCTCATGCCTTTAATGGGGTGAGTGATGGAGACGTCTAATTAATAAGAGCTGAGCTAAACAACACGAGTGCCTTGTTCACTGCCGTTTTTCACTGAGTGACTTGGATGATGAAATAAATATTCATTTTCTGCAAGGGAAGGGCGATGGGAGTGAAACGATGTTTGCCATTCCTTCCTGATTTTACAGTTTTGCTAATTAAACTCGACAATCTTGTGTTTCCTTTCAAATGCAAAGGCCCATTTGTGCATTTGCGGATGCCACAGACTCTAATTTGGAGCCCGCACGTTCATCAATTGATTGATCAGGCATCACAAGCACAGGAGAACGCTGAAGTCGGAAATATCGCCTGCCAGATCAAACCAATTATTTCTGAAGCATCTGAGGTATTCTGTAATCATCCAGCCAAACGACACTGACAGAAACAACAAGGCGCCTCTCAAACAAAAGTGTAACAAATGCACAAATTTCAAATACTTTTTATTTGTCTCTGTAAAATACACAATTTGACTTAAACTAGCGTAATTCACTATTATACAGCTCAAAATTCAATGCAAATATATCTACTGATTCTCCAGCTCTCATGACTGTATCTGAGCAGGGAGTGGAACAGAGTAGAAGGTAACGCCAGCCTGGTGTAGACCTCTGTTCCTGGAGTGGATTTAACACGACAGAGGATTCTGAGATATGCGAGTGTGTTAAGCCTAACAAAGCTTCATATACAAGGAACCGCAGGAATTTAAAACCGAACTGGAAGTGGGGAGCGCAGCTCGGCATATCTAAACCCTGTCTCCTTCTTTGTGCTTGTTAAAGTCCAGCACCATAATAATATAGATAATAAATATATACAGGGGGTCCTCGAGTTACGACGGTCTCGAGATACGACGTTTTCGTGGTTACGACACATCTCCCATGAACTTCTTTGTTTCGGCTTAAGCGGTTTGCCCCGTAAATACATACAGACTTCGCACGGGAACTAGTTGGTGCCGGTGGCAATACCGTAGGTTTATTCACAACACAGGGTCTACACGGTTGATAACAGAAATCTAAAGGAAATGCTCATTACACTCGTGATCTCAACCCCTACGGTGTGTCAAGAGGGACAAAAAGGCAATTCACCACAGTAAACTCTTACGTCGAAATTCGGTTACGACACATTCTCAGGAACGGATCTCCGTCGTAACTCGAGGACCCCCTGTATATGAACTGTCATATATAATATATATATTCATGCTTCCTGTAATAAACAAATGGATTAACCATTTAACATGCTGATGTGTTAGCTTCAGCCATGTTATTGTTTAGCCATACTGTAAAATCACACATGCTACTAAAGAGCCAGATTCAAAGTGCATTCACATGGTGCATTCAAATGATCTCATCTTCCGTTTGGTATAATTGTATAGAAACAAACAGGAAGTGATAGGTATAGAAGGTATGTGACAGTTCTGATGCACATCATCGCCTGTTAATCTGCATAAAGATACAGTTAATGCAGTGTCAAAGACTTGTTGGGGAATATTTCCAACCAAAAAGACGCAATAACCTTTACTAACATGCTTTTGTAAAAAAACAAAAACAAACGTCAGATCAGGGAATAAAAACAGCCAAAGCACAAAAAGGTGTCAACAAACTGAAAGTGAAAGTAAGATCTTGGACAGAATTTAAAAAAGGCTCTAATGAGGCTGTTGGCTCATGTCTGCACATAATTTGTTCTGGAGTATCGCACCATTTACCGAGTTCACCACATGGAAACTGACGAAAGAAAAGAGAGAAGTGAGGCAGCGCGAGAAAGGCAAACAGCGCTGACTGAGACACGAGTATGAACACGGCTGTTGTCTTAACACACTGTGTGTGAATCACCTTTTCAAGGTTAGCTAAGCGCTTCAGTCCAGAGCGGAGGAGAAAGTATGGCTCTTTTAAAAAAAAAAAAAATTATTCTCACATTAAATCAGACGATTGGATTCACTGTCAACTCAAAGGTTTCTCGCTGCAGTTCTAACAATGGCCACACCACCGCGATCATGATGAGACTGCGGGTAATTAATGTTCTGCACTCACCCCCTTGCAGCGTCCATTCAGTGATTCTGTGGCTATAGGTGCCCCTGCCTGCGCCGTTATACGCCGCTACCTCGATCTCGTAGTTGGTCCAGATGATGAGGTCCTCCAGGATCAGACTGGTCTGGTCTGGGTTGGTGATGTTTTTCATCTGGCAATCCACTGGAAGCCCAGACAGACAGTACCTGGGCAAGACAGGCAGTGATTAACCCGACAGAGGGACAGAGAGACAGACAGATATCCTGGCAGACAGAAATATAAATATATTAGAACACGTATTCTCTGAAGAAAAACACAGGGAAAAGTAATGGGGGTGTCGGAGGGGGAGTATGGGGAAAAGTTATTTAACGACGACTGAGACTGAGACTGAGAGAGAGAGGACAAAAGAAGAACTGGGAGTAGATAGGTATTTAATTGGCACCAATTATTCCGTTGGAGCGGTGAGTGAGAATGAGGCGAAATGGAATGGAGAAGAAGAAAAGGAGCTGACATGACAGTTATTATCACATCTGAATAGCAATGGCCCACACGGGCACCTGCTCCTGGCAGGTTGTCATGGTCGCTCCTCTCACCTGATGATGTAGCCCTGGAGGGGTCCATTCTGATGACTCTCGGGGGGCGGCTGCCACTGGACGATGATGGACTGGTTGGTGCGTCCGCTGGCGAGGACGGTCTGAGGGGGAGCACTGGGGGGCTCCTCAGGGAGAGTTAGTCTGGGGCCGTGAAGACAGAAGACGACCAACAGTGAAGCTTTGCAGTAATTACTGCGAGTTTCTCATGTTTCTATCTCATTTCATCATCGACATCAAATCATTGAAACGTTTTTTTTTGAAAACCATAAAAAAAAAAACTTGCGGCCCTGTTTCTGTCCAAAACATATTCTCTACTATACGTTCACAGAGGGACATTTTGATGGAGCATGACAAGGATCAAAGAGGCCTTAGTGGGAGGGGGAAAAAAAAAAAACTATGGAGCAGCAGCACAATAGAGAGACAGAGCGAGTGAGAGGAAGATATATAAGAGAGATTGAGGCAAACCCCCCCCCCAAAAGTCAATTTAAGATGACATCTTGATTTCTTCCCGGTGCACCGGAGCAGTGCGCTGGAGGAGATAAAGCGGAGTGTTTAGGATCAAAGAGGTGTGCCGGAGAGATGCCTCGGAAAAGCCCTGCACTCTCGCTGACACTCAGGAGGCCTCCTGCCGTGCGCTCACGTCTGGGCACATTCACACAGGATCCAGGTCTGGGAATATGAGTGTGCAGTGCAAAAAAAAAAGTGCCACGGCGGGAAGCGATGGCTTTCGGTCTGAGGGAGGGGGAATCCCTGTTACCAGTGTAGATTAGGTGGAAGTTTGTGAAGGAAGACTGATGATGATGATGATGAGTGGGTGTGTTTTCATCCGACTCGTCAAGAGAATCCACCAGAGATCTGAGTCAGTGTGTGAATCTCAGCTTCTTTTAAGGCCTCTTTGTGTTTTTGGCTCATGAAGCTGAGCAACAGCAGTTAATATGAGATCGAGAGGCGACGCTGGGTCAGCACTCGAACCAAGTCGTCACAAAGTGCAAGTTCAGCTCGTTCACAGTTTCATCTCGGAAAAGCCCGTCCCCGAAACCGGCTCATCACTCCCTCGCTCCCGCAAGGGGCTTAAGACTAAACGGCTAAATTAACAGGAAATAAGCACGGGGATGGATTTTTTTTAACCTATAAAGATACCAAAAAATAAAATAAAAAACAACCAGCTGATCATTTGTATATCCATGAGACGCGGGACCCACCGGTCGGTCTCTTTGCTGAACTGGCCTCTGCCCACGTCGTTGACGGCACACAGGCGGAACTGGTAGGAGCGCGCCGGGATGAGGCCGCCGACCGTCACCCCGCTCGACTCGGGCTCAATGTTGGCCAACAGCACCGTCCACGGCGCATCTGAAACACAAACAGAGCTGTGAGCGAGTTCACAGTGAATGACCCCGTCAGGTCAGAGAAATAATCTACCTGCAAACTCATATTTGAATCCCATGTTATTCCTCGCTATTACTGTTTCATTTTTCGGCGATGATATTGTTGCCGTGCTGATACAAAAACAAACAGGTAATTTATTTCATATTCTCCCCCTCGAAATATCTGATTGAAATTCAATTATCCCAAACCCAGATCCGATCTGCATCCTCGGATTCATTTTCCTCTTAATGAGCTGTCGTCCTCTCAGTTTGCCTGCGATTCGTCGAGGAATGCTTGAAAGATTCGCTCTCCCTGGTCGAGGGCGCGCACGCACCTTTGATTTTATCAAGCGAAGGGGAGATAAGAGCTTTGGACATCAACACAATTTGGTTTCCTGGATCATTTATACCCTAGGTGAGGCAACTGAGTTTTACTGATTGGAATAGGTAGGTAAAGGGTAATACAATAAGAGTGGCAGCCGGAACGACATCAAAATAACAATGTTGGCTTTAAAATGACTTGCAAGAAATAGACAAAATGCACCGGTTATGTGTATTGTTGACGGCAACACTGGTGTTTAGGCTGTTTAGGCAAAGTGCACACTCACTGTTTTCCGAGACTTCCAGGATGTAGCGGATGAGCGGGCTGTTTCCATCAAAGGCCTGGGCCCACGTCAGGTTGATGGCCCTCTTTTCTGTGACACTCAGAACAGCTATTGGGTTTTCTGGAGCATGAGGCAGTTGCCTGTGCGTTTGAGTGTGAGTGTGTATGAGAGGCACAAAGTGATAAAGGGAAACAGAATCAGACAAGAGCAGAGGCAGAACAATAGAATTAAATGAAATATCAGGGGGGGGGTTGATGGATTGCGGCGGGGGAATGGCGATAAACCACATCGGCGGAGAAAACATCCATCCATCATGTCCTGATGTCAGATGTAGGCTAAATAAGGGCGGGAAAAAAAATAACACAGACCTGACTCTGAGGTGGGCGCTGCGGGAGTCGTTGCCACCCACTGATGTCACCCTGCAGGTGTACGTTCCGATGTCACCTGACCACGTCTGGGAGATGTGCAGGGTGCCGTCGGGATCCAGGCGCAGGCGGGGCGACGCGTTCACCTCAATCGCCGAGCCGCTCTTTTCCCACACATGCCTACGTACGCAAACGTATACATGTTGAATCGGAATCTGAAATCTGTCTCTCTCCGTCGCACGTACAGCGAAGAACCCCTCCTCCATTTATCCCCCGCCACCACAAAGCCACTCCACCCTCCACGCACACATATGCACGCACACGCCAGCAGCTCCTGTGATTAATTGCAACTTTTCGCGGCTCTCCAGCTAATCTCCTCTGTGTTGGGTTTAATTAAATGCGCTGTCTGAAGTTATTACGCTGTTTACATATTCATCTGTTTACCCCGCGATCGGATCAATGCCGTGGGCCCACAGGTGACAGGGCCCCTAATCACTGGGCTCCGTGGACATCATTTCAGTCCCTCTGAGACAGATGCATGTACACACACTCTGTTATGCTCACGAATGTGTGAAGAGTGTGTGCGTGTGTGTGTGTGTGTGAGGGGGGGGCAATGGGCTAATTCCTCAATCCGACTCTAGGAGTTTCAAAATCTTCCCATAGGAGGCTGTCAAACAGTGGGTAAACACTCCAAGATCCCTTGCAGATTTCATGAGCTCAACGAGTACAACAATGATACGCATGCTTGTTTGTTGCGGTTGCGTCAATTCCTTGTAACAATAATACGCGGTCATGTGATAATATGCTTGATGTTTGTTAATCCGCCCACTGTCAGCTGGGACTGGCTCCAGTTCCCCCTCGCCCTCAAGAGGATAAGCGAAGAAAATGACGACATGATGTTTATTACAATTGCATGTCATTAAAAAAAAAAAAAATCCGGTAAGAGTGTGTTATCAATACCTGACAGTGACACTGGAATCGTGGGTCACGCCGCAGGTCATGACAGCCTTGGTCCCTTTGATGACACTTTGGTCTTGTGGTGGTTTAGTGATGCGCGTTCGTGCTGCAAACACAAACCAGGTTTGTTATTTGCGTTTGGGGGTTTTTTTTATTCAGCTCTACTGTGATTGCAGAGAAATCGCTTGGACCTGTTCTTATCGTTCACTGGAAGTCTTTGTGTAACTCTTGCTGTGTTTGCCGTCGGTAAGGTGTGTTGAAAGGCTTTCAAGGACTGATAGTCAGAATTTATGCACAGTGAAGGCGGACAAATATGAGTCAATAGACCATATAGTCAGAATAACTCCAGAGGCCTGGTGGTGATGCATCTGCAAGTAACTAAAGTAAAAAACACTGTTTATGTCTTTTTATTTTCCAGCAGTCCATTCATAGTTTAAAGTTTTAAAATACAATACAGAAAATGATGTATAATAATAATATGTATATATATGTTTTAACATACACGCGTGTGTGTGTGTCTGTATAGATAGATGTATAGATGTATGGATGGATGTATGGATGGATGGATGGATGGATGGATGGATGGATGGATGGATGGATGGATGGATGGATAGATAGATAGATAGATAGATAGATAGATAGATAGATAGATAGATAGATAGATAGATAGATAAATATGCTTACCCCAGACCACTAGATCAGCTGAAGCCTCATCGATGCCCCTGGAGTTACTGGCCATGCATGTATATGTACCAGCGTCAGACAGGTGGGAGGGACTGATCAGCAGGCTGCCCGACTCCAGCAGGGTGAACCTGGGCAGCTGAACGGAGCCACTGGCCAAGACACGTTCACCTGCAGGAATGGGTGGAAGTGATTGATGGATGTTGGCCAGAGAGATGAGGTTATTGGAGAAATGTCAGGGGAAAACAAACAGGGCCAAAGAAAGTAAAGAAGTCAAGCTCGCTTGGAAAATTCATGCATATTCTGACTCCCTTCCTCCTAACTTTATGTCCAAGCGCAGAATAATGAACTGCTCCCCCGCGGAAGCTGACGCTGTTAGCCCACGCACCTTTCTGCCAGGTGATGGCTGGCCGCGGGGCTCCGGAGGTCTCACAGTGTAGAATGACCGACATGCTGTCAATCACAGCGCTGTCAGAGGGACCGACGGTGATATTGGGAGCGATACCTACAAGGGGAGAGGTCAGCCACACACACACACACACACACAGAGAAGACACACATGAGATAGAAGACGCGTAGAAAAACATCGTCAGGTAAGGCAGAGGTGATAATGAGCGATTAGCGGCCTTGCTCCTCATAAAGCAGACGGCAGCGGAGAACTTAATTGACTTGACAAAAGGGGAGGCTGTCAGGTCTCATTCTCAGGGACGGCTCTGAGCATCTGACAAGGCGCCGCCATCGCTCCGTCTCCCCTGCACATTCTCTCTGACTCATAAATAGTCAATAATGGCCCAAGCGTTCAAGGTGACAAATCTGTCACTGCGCAGAGACACATAGAGAGACGAGTGTAAGAGGCAGGACAGAGAGAGGGAGCTCAAACGGAGAACAAAGGAGGGGATTTGAGACGGATATGCAAATTGAACCGTTTTTTCAACATACTGGTAACGGCGAGGTAGGTGTTGGTCTGGATCTCTCCTGCGAGATTGCGGGCGAAGCACTGAAACATCCCCGTGTCATCCGGCAGGAGACCGTTGATCTGTAGGCTGCCTCCTACCAGCACCCTGTACCGGGGGATCTTCACCGGGCTGATGGGTACCGCATCTTTATACCACACGATGTCGGGTTGCGGCGTCCCTGCAGAGGGAGGAGAGGATTTTATTTATCTCTTCTTTTTGTAACCCTCTTTTTTGTTTTTTTTTGTTGGTGGCACGCAAACAAAGCAAAACACAGCTAACCTCGGGCCTGACAGGGGATGTCCACCACCTTTTCCATTTCTGCACTGATGTGAATTGGCGGCTCCTTGACAAACAGAGGGAACTCTGTTTCAAAGATTAAAAAAAAAAAAGTATCTTTTTTAAAAATCTTGATCTGGTGAATAAGCTTTTAGACCACTCTACATAACGACATCAACTAAATTACTGAATTTAACAAGATAACAAAATGTTCCCAGGATATAGGCGTTTGGCATGCTGATGCAATATTTGCATTATAGTGAGGCTGTATATTTACCAAGAACATGCAGGAAGGCCCCAGCTGTGACAGAGGGGGCGCTGGTACCGCGCAGTGATGCCTCGCACTCGTAGTAGCCACTATCTCTGACTGTTGGCAAACTGATGACCAATCGACGGCCAAAATCTCTGATCCCCGCGTTGACCATCACGCCGTCTTTCCTCCAAGTGATGGTCATTTTGACGAGGGGTCTGGAGCAGGGAGTTGAAAGGAAGAACAGGAGAACAAGAGATAGGGAGCGTGGGTTTTAATACGGATTCATATTCTGTTTCAAGGCTAGCGAGCGCTGGGCTGCATCTGTCCTTCTGATTAAGCCTTTGAATCGGAGATAATAGTCGGAATTCAGGAGCGGGATTACACCAGACACCGAGAACAGAGAGAAGCCTTGAATCAAAGGGAAGAATGGAGGAAGAGGTACAAAACGCGATATGTACGAAACATTTTCCCATCATGTTCAAACAAAGGATTTCGAGATTTGTTTAAAGCAAAAAAAATAAAAAATAAAATAAAAAAGTGTGTGTGCTTTGATTTACCTTGCATTGGCGACACACTCCATGACGGCGTCGTTCCTCCCCGCTGTCACACTGGTGTTCTTGGGTGGGATGATGATCGAGGGGGCGATGGGGTCCACAGGTCCACCAACATCTATCACACCCAAAAACAAATAGAGGTAAATAGGGGGGAAAAAAATCAATTAAGTGTATGCAGACTCTAGATTAGGCCTGTGGATCTGTCTGATGCAGCCAGCAGAGCACGACTGACAGTCTGTCACTGTCATCAGCAGGTAGCCAGCGTGCTATTAAACCCAGCTATTAACACCCCTGTCTTTACTTTAGGGCCTGCTCCTCGTGCTCACAGCATTTCCTTTAGCACCGTGTTAGCCCAGGTGTTAGAAGCCATTATGTCGCATAATTGAGACAAACACAAAAGGCGATTAAATGCAGCACCATCACTCACTGGTTTCACGCAGCCTCCAGCCAGCCATCGATTCACTGCCCTCAATCAGTGATCTCTCTCTGAATCTGATCTCACCCCCACCCCCCCTCTCCTGAGTACAGCTATAGGCCTGTGCGATCTCATGTGTTTGAGTGATTGCGTGTTTATGGTTTGTTGCATGATTGCACTACGTGCACGTGTATTTGTTTGTGGGTCTATGTACATAGTTGATTTTTGTTTTTTTCCCCCGGGCTACCCCACGTTAATGGCGCCCTAATTCCGCTTTTATTATCGCTGTTGTCATTTTGCGTCACCTCGCCGTTAATCACGGCCTCACAAACCACGCACCGTGTTTGCGGAACATCGTGACAAAGCGTCCTCCACAAACACTGCATCTGTGTGCGAGCAGAGACCCAGATGGGTCAGTGCTGTTTGGCTCATGTTGTGTAGTCATCACAATTGAATAAATACAGTTTCTAATATATATATACAGGGGGTCCTCGAGTTACGACGGTCGCGAGTTACGTTGTTTTCGTGGTTACAACACATCTCCCGTGAACTTCCTTGTTTCGGCTTAAGCGGTTTGCCCCGTAAATATGTACAGACTTCGCACGGGAACTAGTTGGTGAGCGCTCTCTCAGCGCGCCTGCCGGCTCTCCAGCACCTCCACAGCACAGCTAGGCTACTCTGCCTTGTGTTTACTTATGTGAAATGGACGGCTGGCGGGGGGTGCAGCAGCCGGTAAGGAGATGCACACGGACACAGATGGGTTCGGGATCGTGGCAATACCGTAGGTTTATTCACAACAAAGGCTCTACACGGTTGATAACAGAAATCTAAAGGAAATGCTCATTACACTCGCGATATCAACCCCTACAGTGTGTCAAGAGGGACAAAAAAGGCAATTCACCATAATAAACTCTTATTTTAGCGTGGTGTTATAGCGACATCTAGTGGCACAATGTATGCACAATGGCACAATGAATGTATGTTCCGACTTACGTCGAAATTCGGTTACGACACATTCTCAGGAACGGATCTCCGTCGTAACTCGAGGACCCCCTGTGTGTGTGTGTGTGTGTGTGTGTGTGTGTGTATATATGGAATAATTTGCCAAAAAAAGCTGTGTACTGTGTATCATTTAA
>JAFBJQ010000358.1:0-57242 GCA_016785345.1 Trinectes maculatus | reverse complement strand
GACAGATTGATTATATCTAGTAAATGACTGTCCAATAGAGGTAGAATTTTTTTAAAGAGTTTTGTTGGGATGGGGTCTCGAATACAGGTTGTTGCTTTAGATGAGGAAATTATTGTTTTTAGCTGACAATGGTCAGTTTGGGTAAAGCAGTCTATGTGTGCTGCGCTTGCTATTTCTGTTTGCACGGATAAGTCACTATTTAGTATAGTTTGGGAGTGGTGTATTTTCTCCCTAATAGTTATAATTTTATCATTAAAGAAATGTATAAAATCATCACTCGTAAGGGAGTGTGGAATGCTCTGATCAATAGAGCTGTGGCTTCCAGTCAGCCTGGCTACAGTGCTGAAAAGAAACCTTGGGTTATGTTTGTTGTCTTCAATTAACGATGAGTAATAGTGCCTTCTTATAAGCTTTAAAGCTGTTTTTCCAGGCTATGTAGGTCTCCTCATGGTTGGTGGAGCGCCACTTTCTTTCTAATTTTCTTGACACCTGTTTTAGCTTGTGAGTGTCAGAATTATACCAGGGCGCTTGTTTGTTTTGTTTGATGAGTTTTTTCTTAAGGGGCGCAGTCGAGTCAAGAGCTGATCGTAATGATTCTTTTGTGGTAATGACAAAATTATCGATATGTGAAGAATTAAAACCAGTTATGGACTCTGCTTCATGAGGCTGTGGTAGTGACTTCAACGTTAATGGAATAATTTCCTTAAATTTAGCCACAGCATTGTCAGTCAGGCATCTTGACAGAGAGATTTTGGTTAAAGGCCTGTGGTCCAATAATAGAACCTCAAAGGTTAATAAGCTATGATCTGATAAAAGGGGATTTTGTGGAAGTACTAACAATTGTTCAATGTTGATGCCATATGTAAGAACTAAGTCAATGGTGTGGTTAAAGCAGTGGGTTGGTTGGTTAACACATTGACTGAAACCAAAAGAGTCTAATATTAAATTAAATGCAGCAGTTAGGCTGTCACTTTCATTGTCCACATGAATTTTATTTATATTAAAGTCACCGACTATAATGACTTTGTCTGTTTTAAGGACTAAATTAGATAGAAACTCTGAGAATTCTGTTAAAAACTCAGAATAAGGCCCAGGAGCACGGTAAACTACCACAAATAGAACTGGCTGTAATGTTTTCCATGTTGGCTGGGATAAACTGAGAACAAGGCTTTCAAATGAGTTAAAGTAAAGTTTGGGTTTGGGAGTAATTGATAAATTAGAGGTGTGTTTAAAACGCACAGTGGCCTTCAAGACGAGGGTGATGAATATGGGCCATATCAACAGCAGTTTAAACAAGCGCTGCTGGCTGGGTTTACAGACCCAATAACAGGAATGGTTACAAAACATTATATTGATTTGCCAACATGCACTGTGTCACAACTCATGAATTGGGCACTGCATGCACAAAGGGTGACATAGAATAAAAAGAAAAAGGGCGCTGCAGCTACTGCAGCTACTGCAGCTACTGCAGCTACTGCAGCTACTGCAGCTACTGCAGCTACTGCAGCTACTGCAGCTACTGCAGCTACTGCAGCTACTGCAGCAGCGTTCCTCTCTGATTTGGTCGAAACAGCGGCAGAAGGGCAGGCTGACTCGGACCTAACAGACAAAGAGGTGGTCCCCCTCCAGACAAGTCCAGTGATGAGTGAAATAGGACACCATGCTAGGGACTGCCCACACAGGAAACGTCGGCCACAGGGGGGGTGTTGCCCTCAACCAGCAATGACTAGCTTCGATGACGCTGGGGAATTCGCGCCAGCCTATTAAGAAAATAACAATAAATGGGAAATCATTGCAGTTTTTGTGTGACTCAGGGGCTGACAGGACAGTGTTGAGAGAGTCCGTACCCGGACTGACTCCATCCAATGGTGTAATATATGTAAAATCAGCAAATGGCATGCTCTCCACAAATCGACTTTCAAAACCTGTATTAGTCAGAGATCCTGACTCCGGGGAGACAACAGGTGGTCCTGTGTCCAGAAAATTTATTGGGCCGAGATTTGTTGTTGCAACTAAAAATTTCAATCGTCCCGACAGCAGAAGGAACGGTTGCAGTGAGTAGAGGAGAGCACGTAGACACTCTAGCTATGCTGGGTTGTGGTGACCCACACTATTACTGGACTCTTGATTTACCCAGCCCAGATCCATCTAGCACAGGAGAACAGTTGTTGACATTTGCGAACAGCATAGGTCCTACTTGCTGCGTGCCTCTGGACAGATGCATGTGAGCTGCAAGAGGTTCCATCTGAACTTTGGTCAAAGGGGAAAACTGATGTGGGACTCATGACAACAGCAACACCAGTAGTTGTTACGCCAAAAACTAATCACCGCCCACGAATAAAGCAATATCCACTTAAACCTGATACCGTAAAGGGCATCACACCAGTCATACTACAACTGATAGACGCAGGTATTTTGGTCGAAGCCCCAGAGGCTCTGTGTAACACACCGATTTTTCCAGTCAAAAAAGCAGAATCAGGAGCGTGGCGTGGCGTGATACAAGACCTCAGAGCCGTAAATCTGGCTGCGAACAGTATGGCCCCCTGTGTGCCTGACCCACACACATTGCGGAACCAACTTCAGCTTGATAAAACTTACTTCACTGTCATTGATGTCGCCGACGCATTTTTCTCCATCCCCATTCACCCTGATTCGCGTGGATGGTTTGGGATTTGGGTTCACGTTCCAGGGAAAGAAATACACATATTTCTTTCCCTGGAACGTTTTGTGATAGCCCCACCATCTTTACACAGCAACTGCATTGTTGTCTCTCATCCATGGTACTGATATGGCCTTATATGACCAAATTCAATGGACAGCTTGAATTTGGTCAGGCTTTTGAAACTCTTAAACAGTTGTTAATTGGCTCTACCGTCCTAAGCCTACCTGATTACAGTAAACCTTTTGTACAGACTGTTACGTGTTAAGGTCATTTTATGACATCGCTCTTGCTACAGCAATATGGAGGGAGGCAAAAGCCAGTTGGATTTTACTCCAAACGATTGGATGCCGTGGCATGTGCAGAAATTGTTCTTTTTCATGACCTCACACTGTTGATTCCACACGATGTGCACATGTTGCTAACCGAAACCAAGATGTCGTTTCTGTCTCCAGCACGACATTTGTCCCTAGTGTCGTCATTGTTGTCGCAACCCCATTTGACTCTGAAACGATGCACGGCCCTGAATCCTGCATCCCTGCTTCCTACAGCAGAGGATGGCATTCCCCACAATTGTAAAGATGACACTGACCGACCTTCGTGACTAGCCGTTTACTGACGGTTATACATTAGCTGCTGAAATCATTGCCCTCACAGAGGCTTGTTTGGCTGCAGCGGGAAAAAATGTTACCATCTACACAGACAGTCAGTCTGCTTATACCACATTACACTTTTTTGCTGCTCAATGGGCACGGCGAGGTATGATTACCTCTGCAGGCAAGCCTGTACAACATGCTCAGTTGTTAACAGAGTTTTTATCTGCTGTTTTACTTCCATCTGCTGTCGCTGTTTGAAAATGTGCTGCTCACACTCACGGCTCTGACCCTATCTCCCATGGCAATGCATTCGCAGAGTCCTCTGCAAAACAAGCCACGGCAGGAGCCCTGCATATCAACCTTTCACTATTTTTTACTGATACACAGCCACCTGCACCTATTTCAGCTGATGTCCTTCGAGACATGCAGAAATGTTCGCCTACATCCGAACAGAGGAAGTGGTTAGTTGCGGGCGCCACACTTGTACATGATATTTACCACCTCGATGGCCTACCCATTCTACCTCACAATTTGTTTCGCACAGCTGCTCATGTGAGTCATGGCTCTTGCCATGTTGCAAAAGGGTTTGACTGTGAATGATGTGGAACAAATGCACAGACGTAACATTCTGATACGTTGTATGCTTTTGCCGTAACCTTTGCCCATTGTTACCATGGATTCTTTCTGTGGTAATCATGGTCTATGACGTGTCGCTTTATTCTAGTGTCATTGGTAAGGTGAGTGTCATTCTGTGGCTTATTGGAAGTTCGTGGATGATCTAAGAACCACAAAAGCGGTATTACTACAATGAGTGTTGCTGCTGTCAGAATGAACATTGTACCTCGCATACCACGTCCTGTCTGACGGAACGGGGTCCAGGGCTGTCTCTCCATATCGATGTCAGTGATGTGCATTGTCCTATGTGTAGAGCAGAGGTTGCTAGCACTTGCTCTCAACTAACAGTGTTCTTTTCCTGTTCTCTGTTCTTCTCCGGACGATGGCGATGTTTACCTTTTTTCTCACCTGTAAGTCAGATGATTCAGAAGGCCTCACTAAGACTGCAGGGATCCGTTGGTTTCTTCACTGACATTGAGACGAGCAGCCACTAAAAGGCATACTCCCCTTTGAAGTCAGACTTTTCTCCCCTTAGTCAGTTGAGGACTCTTTGAAGAATCTCTGTTTCTTACAGTGTGATAGATGAATCCACGATGGTCGTTCTGCAATTTTCACCGCCGTTGGAGTGGTGAGCAGTACCTGGTATGGTCCGTCCCACCTGGGTGATGACCAGTTCTTTCGTTTAATGACTTTCACCAGAACATAGTCTCCTGGCTTCACCGCCTCCTCCTACACAGAGGTATCTGGCACTTTGTTAGCAGATATCACCTCTTGTGTGTTCAAAAGTTTTCTCATGTCATCTGCTATTGTTTCATCTTCCTCAGCACCTATCTGTTTCCCTAATGTTGGCAGGGTAAATGCCCTTTCATACAACATCTCAAACGGAGTCAAATTCGTATCTACATTTGGGGTTATATGTAACACACACAGGATTTTAGCTACTGTCAACGCATCAGCATGCCCTGTTGGAAAAACTTCTGTCCATTTAGTTAATGGATCTATAATTACCAGACAGTATTTCTTCCCCTCACATTTATTCAATTCAATAAAATCCATATGTATGGTATGGAATGGATATGGTGGTAATGGTTGTTTACCCCGCTTAAGTCTACCATCCCTCCTGTTGAGACATGGCAAGGCGCATGGCTCAATATAGCAGCCCATTTGAATAAGCTACGAGGTAAAATCGGTTTCCCTTCCAGACTTTTATAAATGTCATCATGTAATGTAGCCCCTTTTGCTTTCCATTGTTGTTTTTCAGACCTTGGAGCTTGTGTCTGCATGTCTTTTAGAACCTCTTGATCTACATGACTATTTGTTTGTATCATGGTTATTAGTGATTCTTTAGCTGCTTGTTTTGCTATCTCATCTGCAAAGGCATTGCCTCGTGAGATTACATCATCATCTCCAGTGTGAGCAGCGCATTTACAGACTGCAATTTGTTCCGGAAGTTGTATTGCCGCCAATAGTTTCAGTAGCAATGTTGCGTGGGTGACTGGTTTTCCTGTCGACGTTACCATTCCTCTGTTTTCCCATCGCTTTGCGAAGCGGAACAGTGTTGAATAAGCATATTGACTATCAGTGTAAATTGTAACCTTTTCACCTTTCATGAGTTCACATGCTCTCGTCAATGCAATCAACTCTGCTGCTTCTGCAGAGAAATGTGGTGGAAGTGGTTTGGCTTCTAATACATCTTTTTGTGTCACTACAGCATATCCTGTTGCATTGGTTCCGTCAGGGTTTTTCTCACAGGAACCATCTACAAACAACACCTGTGAGTGTGGAATCTCTTTGTCTTTTAAGTCTACACGCGGTAATTGTACTTGTTCCACTTCTTGCAAACAGTTATGTGGTTCACCGTCTGCCGCAGTTGGCAGCAGGGTGGAAGGGTTCAAGGTAGTGCATCGCTGTATGGTCAAATGTGGTTGGGAAAGTAGAATTGTCATACATGAGAGGTGTCGAGAAGGAGATAAGAATTGCATTTTAGTTTGCAGGAGTATAATCGAAACTGCATGCGGTACTCTCCACACAAGGATGGTGTCACCTCCCTCATCTCGTGGGTTTGCTACTTGAATGAGAGGGTATGTTTCTATGTAAACTGTATTATGATCGCATGGTGTTTTTTGCTCAGGACTTCTAAGTCCCCCTATATATAGTATGTTCTTACTGCAATCTCCTACAGTTCCTTGAGATCTAGTTGCGGAGCACTTGGCTGCGTACTTTGTTGATACGAGGGTGGTAATGGGTTATTTTTTAGTTTTTTGTTCTCTCTCTGCAGCGCTTCCGGTGTTTGGTGTCCGCCTATGTTACTTCTTCAGTAACATAAAATCCGTCCAGCTTTGGATACAAATTATCGGCTTCATCTTTTTTTCTTAGTCCTTTTGCTTTATTTTCACTACTTCTGCGTTTTTCTGCCTCACTTAACCATATTTTTGCATTTTCTAATCCATGCCTTTTCTGCTTTTTTGGGCTGTGTTTTGTCTTTAATTTTATGCCGGTCACTAGGGTTTTTAGATTATTTGGTTTCAATTCCCCATTAAACCCATATTTAGTTTTCCAAATCTTTAAATGTTTGCATGAAACCGGATGAGTTATGCCAACCAGTTTGTATGGCATAACACCCGAGCATTATTGATCAACAAATTTCTTTGTTAATTGAGTAAGACACCACAGATCAGAAGAATCTACTGTCCCCAAAATGAGAAGTATTGTGAGTTACTTCAACTGATCATCTCCTTTGTGTTGACACCGTTAGGTTTCACAATTCAACTCCAGTCACACAACACATTCACACCAGTTGTTTTGTAATATTTCCAATGGACAATATTACGGGAACAGACTAATCCCAGAATTTTACGGTCCGCCCACCGAAGGTTTGACCAACCCGCAATTTTTCAAAACTCCCCGTAGGACTGTTTTGAGGGACTTTAAACTCAGAATTTGATGATACCCCGATCAAAGGTTTTATCGACCTCTATGTTTAATTTTTATAGCGCGCTTTTACACAGTGACCTCGGCGCACTGCGCATTTTCTCACCTCCCTTTACAGTTTGGATTCCGTCACCCAGAGGGCACCGGGTTCAGTCGCCGGAAAACTCGGCGTCTCCCAATATTTGCGGGACAGGTCTTTTCGGAATCTAATTCCGGCTGTGCACAGACTTCGGTTAACCGTCGGCTGCCCCGGTTGCTCCTCAAGGAATCATGGAATCTGGCTCGAAGGAGCAAGTAAATGTCAGGTCGAGACCTAGAAGATAACAAACCTTAACAAATGTTCAGGAGTTCAACAAACACACAGGAAGCTACCTTTTACTTGCGGCAAGAAGAGAGCAGACCAACACACACACCCCTGTCAGTCACACTCTCCGGAGGGGTGCGGTTGTGCACTCTCTTTTTATTTAGTAAGCTCTGTTGAATCACACGTTTCTTAACAGTTCAAACATGATTGGTTGAAATTTGCAGTCATATGTTTTTACACAGAGGGGAATCCCCTGAGTCAAAGCAATGTAAAAATCTCTCAGACACTTGCTCAACAAGTTATAACAAGTTATTCAACAGCATAGATAAGAACAGATGATAACATGTTTATACATTTTCTCTCTGTCAAACACCATTGTGCATATCATCCGCAAAGTGCAGGCCTAGTTGAGAGAACAAACGGCACGATCAAGCTACGGTTAAGAAAAACCATGGAACAGACAGGCCGACAATGGCCTGAGTGTTTAGATCTGGTAAAAATGTACATGAGAATAACTCCAACCACTACAGGCTTAACGCCGTTTGAAATCATGCATGGTAGACATTGGCAGACTGGATGAGAGAGATGTTAAAACAGAAAGATGTTGTAAATGCAAATAATCTGCCCTGTCTCCACAGGATTCCATAGCTCACGTCGGAGACCGGGTCCTGATTAAAGTGATAAAACGGAAGTGCTGGTCCTCTCCACGGTGGGACGGTCCCTATCAAGTGCTGCTGGCCACCCCCACTGCTGTAAAGATTGCCGAACGGTCCACCTGGGTCCATTTGAAGGCAAGAAGGTAACAGACATTAGTACAGAGTAGTGGACGACGGCTGTGGTGGAAGTGTGGTTTCAAAGGGCGGTGTGTGACGACAAGCGTCATCCCGGTCTCAACCCAGTGAAGATAACATCTGATCCACAGTCATTCCACTGTCTGATAGGATGGCGGCTCTGTCTCTGGTAGCAGTAGGACTCCTGCAGTGACGAGACAACCCCGACCAGGACCCATAGCACAAGAAGATGGGTCAGACACAACCGACACGACGAACTTGAAACACTCCACGTGTACATGCAAAATACGTGGTATAAGTATGCAAAATTGGTGGCTATGCAAGCGAACTCGTCCTCTTGTTATGTTTGTATTTCGAGTCGATATCCCAAGATGTATGCTGCTCCGTTAGGGCTGACCGAAACTGAATGTTTAGAAGACACAGCATTGGGCTTTCCTAATAGGAAAATTATATACTGTATGCACACAGGAACCAAAGTATTAGCACTGTCGATTGTGATGATGATGCATTTAAAACAATGCATGAAACCCCAACAGTAGGAACTCACGCCGTCTTACACGGGAAGATTCCTTCTTGTTATTGGAGAAACGGTACAGCCCGAGTGGGAAACCTGAACGTCGAGCATTGTAACTATGTATCAGTACCTCGCTCCGCGTTAGACATTCCCGCTTGTAAAAGTGATGCGTGGAAAAAGGGTAACAGGTCCAAGTGTGTATGTGCTGCCGATGACGCAGTACCTGGAGCTAATGGAACACTTGTGGTAGATAAAGTACATATTGGCTATGTGACACAAAATTATATCGACAACTCCCTGCAAATTGGTGCGGTATTTGTGCACCAGTGAGTGAGTAAGAGTAACGTAAGAGAAAGAAACGTAATACTAACGATATTGCCTCTGGTGTAATTCAAGTTCAGGCTCGTGATTCAGTGTGGGGCACAGATGTGAAGGCACCAAGGTGTTGTTCTTACTTTTCCCTTGGGTAGGAGTAGCAAAGAACATGCTCAGAATTGAAGCTGTAGATTATCGCTTGGCCCTGCTGGTAAATGCTACAGCCAAGGGGTTCACTGGCCTAAACAATGAAATAGAAAAGTTACAAATAGGACAGGTGCAAAACCGACTGGTCCTTGACCTTATCACTGCCCTACAGGGAGGAGTATGTGCTATATGCAGGGCCGAAGAAGAAGGCCATACAGTAGACGAAGCCCTACAACAGCTTAGAAACCTACAAAATGCATATGTCTCCACAGCTCACAGATTACCATCCCACGCCTGGAGACGATTGGTGGTTCTCCTGGTTGTGGGCAGTCCTAATTGGAGTGATTTTGCTTGTGCTTTGTGTATTCAGTTGTTGTGTTAATCCCTGTCTGAAGAGTATGTTCAATAAGTATGTAACCAATATGTCAATCAATCAATCAAATTTTATTTGTATAGCCCATATTCACAAATTGCAATTTGCCTCATAGGGCTTTAACAAAGAGTACAGGGTATGACATCCTCTGACCTACACCCTCAACAAGGGCAAGGAGGGAAAAAAAACGCAGAAACCTCCAGGAGACACTCATGTGAGGGATCCCACTCCCAGGGATGGACAGAAGTGCAATGGAAGTGCAATGGATGCCACGTGTACACAACACATTAACAACATGACTTATAATTATTAATTATACAAGTAGAATAATATAATATAATATAATATAATATAATATAATATAATATAATATAATATAATATAATATAATATAATATAATATAATATAATATAATATAATATAATATAATATAATATAATATAATATAATATAATATAATATAATATAATATAATATAATATAATATAATATAATATAATATAATATAATATAATATAATATAATATAATATAATATAATATAATATAATATAATATAATATAATATAATATAATATAATATAATATAATATAATATAATATAATATAATATAATATAATATAATATAATATAATATAATATAATATAATATAATATAATATAATATAATATAATATAATATAATATAATATAATATAATATAATATAATATAATATAATATAATATAATATAATATAATATAATATAATATAATATAATATAATATAATATAATATAATATAATATAATATAATATAATATAATATAATATAATATAATATAATATAATATAATATAATATAATATAATATAATATAATATAATATAATATAATATAATATAATATAATATAATATAATATAATATAATATAATATAATATAATATAATATAATATAATATAATATAATATAATATAATATAATATAATATAATAGTGGTAGTGGTGTGTTGTGTGCGGTGCTGAATCCAGGTCCTGCAGCTCCAGAGCACGCTCCACGATCAGCTGCCACCACAGTCGATGGTCCATAGAAGCGGCTGCACCTGGTACTGGAACAGTGGAGCACAAAGACTCCGGAGAAGAGCCAAAGTGGGACGGACGCCGTCTCTCCTGACGAGACCAGGTTTTCCCCAGAACGTTTGCTAATTGTTGACAAAGCCCACATCGTTAGCAGGACACCACCTCGACAGTAGTGATGTGTCGTTCATGAACGTTTCGTTCATATGAACGAATCTTTCACGTGACCCGGAAAGAACTAATCATCTCGGTGACTGATTCGTTCATTTTCATGCAGTAAGTCCCCCGGCCACACGGCGGCTGCCCAAGCACAAAAAGAACAAGAAACAGAACTGATTCGTTCACGACTCAAAACAGATTCGTTCATTTGTCACGTGACAGCGGCTCAGCCTATGCGCAGAGCAGTACACCCAGAGATTCGTTCATGAGTCGTTCACTGGGTCGTTCTCGTTCATTTGTCACGTGGCAGCCAGCGCTGACTCTGTCGGAGCAGGAAGTACGGAGCTTCGCTCACTCGAGTCGTTCTTTCGTTCATTTGTTGTGACCAGTACACACAGCGTATTGTTCATACAGATCGGTCGCTCGTTAATTTGTCACATGACATCCGACATACATTATTCATTCATGAAATAATGAATAAGTGGTCTTCGGTTCTTGTACATGTGTACACTGTTATAGTGTATATAATGCAGTGCGTTTACAAGTGTGTCGATAAATAAATACTTGATCATATAAACGTGTTGATTTTGTGTTATAATCTGCCACAAAAATAATAAAATAAAATCACATAACAACAGTAATGTCACGTTTGGGACAGTAACATTTTCGGGAAGTTGGGACTTAAAAGTCGTCATGAAATCATGGTCTAAATAAGTTACTGAGTTTTTCATTCACTCGTCCTGTAGCAGCTGCAGCAGAGATGCAGGAAACAGAAAACAGGACTGGTTCGTTCACGACTCAAAACGTTGAGATGCGTTCATTTGTCACGTGACAGCCAGCTCAGACTGCCTGCTGTTTTAGAGGGCGCCCTTGTTAAATGAACGAAATGAACGAAAAGACTCAAAAAGATTCGTTCATTTTACCGTCCGAGACTCGCGGATCTGAGTGTGTAAAAAGACTCAAATTTCCCAACACTACTCGACAGCCAGCGGTTGAATGACAACATGCGGCTATACATGTCATCGCTAGATAAATTAGGCAGGGGTCCAGAGAACACTACGGAGTCCGACATTGTAACCTTAGTGACTTCCGACTGACGGAGTCGAGAGTCGTTGCTGCCGACGTGTATTACGGTAGTTACGTTTAGCCTTAGCCAGCAGCTTCAGTTTGGATTCAATGTCGCCCGCTCTGGCCCCAGGTAAACAATCGACTATGGTCGCTGGTGTCGCTAATTTCACGTTTCTCAAAACAGAATCGCCAATGATCGGAGTGTGTTCCTCAGCGGCTGTGTCGCTGAGTGGAGAAAACTTGTTGGAAACATGAGTTGGAGTGTCCCGATCAGCAGGCTTAGCTTTAGCACTATGCCTCCTCCGGACAGTCACCCAGCCGCCCTGAGTCCCCGGCTGCACGGGGGCTGTCGGGAGACCGCTAGCAGGGGCTAAGCTAGGTGGCTCCGCACTGACTACTATATGTTTGTTCACTATACCTCGGTCAGCCGTGAGGACTCCTATACTCCCCTCGATCGGAATGGACATGAATGACGTTAACGTTGAAAATGTTGAAACAAGTGACGTATAACTGAAATAACGTGTGGTTCTTGTTTATGTCCAACAGGAGGGAACGTTAGGAGAAATATTGAAGTATGTGAACACAAACAAGAATGCAATCGTGTGCTTGTAATCACACTGCAGCAGCAGAAACGCCCACTCATGTTATCCTTTGCTTTTTCTTAATAAAACAAGCAAGAGCGAGGATTTTCCCAACAGTGCTGTTACCGATGGAGATGGAGAAGAATACCGTGCTCCTTTCCAAATGGACGAACCATGATTTAAAAGTGTTGTATTAGTTGTTCCACGGCACAATGATGGGCCGACAGAAAATCGTTTGAAGTGGTAACACTCTGATATATATGTATATGCTAAGTGTCTTGACATAGCAAGCCAAAGAGAAAGCTAATCAAGCTACTGTTACTATGTTACTATGTTACTCAAGTGAAAAGAAAAAGGGGAAAAAATGATCCAAAGAAAAGCAAAAGAAAACTATGTTGTGAATGTGCATACATGATGCGTTAACGGGGATCTGCCTTGACATTGGGTGTCGGTCCTTCTTGGATATTTATACCACCCCTTGATATACTTATATGTGTATGCATTCTGTGCATTCTGGGCAGCGGAAGCGTAGAAGAATTTTCCTGTCTGAACGATACAAGTAATGGATAACATCTATGATTGTTATAGATTGTGGTACAGGTTTTTCGCTTCTACACTCCTTGCACAAATGATTTTATTGGTGTAGCTTAACAAAATTCTATGAAGTAATGTGCATGGAGTAGCACATACAGGAGGGAACGTTACAGGAATGTTGTCGGTGTGATCACTTTGACGTGCTCTCGTCTACTCTGACGCGTTTGGTGCCAATGATCCGTTCAGTCTGACCTGTTTGTTGTATGAAGTAACAAGAGTTCCAATCGGGACAAGAGTTCCCGTCCCAATTGGAGAGATGTATGTGTGTGTCAGGCCGATATATAGAGAGGACCCAGGAGCAGAGATTTGATTCACAGTCTTTTATTTTCAAAGAGCTCTTTTCCAGAGTGAAAAAGCAAGGCTATGAAACTTGACAAACTATCTTTCTATATACTCTAAAGCGACTATCAAAGTAACAACTCAAAATCTACAATAAAGCTTATAAAGGGAGAAAACCTATCTAAGATACAAAGTACAACCAAAATCACTCTAACTGAAAACGCTCCATAAGGGAGGAAAAACAATCTGACAAATACAAAACAATGGCTATGTTAAGGTAACATAAACTATCAAAATGACAAAACAAAAAATACTCTTAAAGAGAAATATCGACTTACAAATTGCGATGACAAAGACTATGGCTTGGAATCAGAACGCTCGTGATATCTGGTCAACAGACGAAGACACACTGGCACAAGACAAAGGGAAACACAGACTATTTAACAAACTGAAGGAGGGGAAACAGGTGGAAACAATCAAGGCGGTGATGACAATCAGGACAATGGGAAACAACTGAAGGGAAGTGGGAAGCGACGTAACGTGAGGAGGGTAGGGTTTCAAAATAAAACAGGAATTAATACCAAAACAGAAACAAGACATGACGTGTGTGTGTGTCAGCTATGTTAGTAAACGCCCAGGTCCATTAGTGTAGAAAAAGGCAGGCCAACAGACTCATCTTTGAGTCTGACTATCATGGCCAGATTTTTATTTCTGTTCCAAGCAATACCAGTCTTTATCCCTAAATCCTTTTTGAAGGACTTAAATAAGCGCATATCTACTTTTATGTAGAATAGAAAAGTACCTGGGATACGGAAGGAATATTTGGAAAGACAAAAAGCCAGTCAATTACAATGACTGTCAGAAAGCAATTACATCGGTACACTCTTTGTCAATATGTATTGGACATGGTTTGCTGCAATTAAAGGTTCTGCACATGTTACATTTATCTGCATGTAAGCTAGGCTACCCTAGTTTAGCCCCGACTTGCATTCGATGCAGGCAGGACCCAGGTAGCCTCAGTCATATATTTGATAAATTTTCATATATGAGTAATAAAGTTGTCAGTCCCAACCCTCTGTTTTTCGTGTTCATGTAACTCTGTATACTGTATGTATGTATGGCTACTTTGTGTTTACTGGGTTATTTCTCTGTTTGATTCTCTTATTTTTTTGTGTTTATTTAGTCTGTATTACGAATCTTTTTTCCCCCTTGTCTGGGGTGCTGAGTACTTTGCTGAGTATTTTTGATGAATGTTGAGTGTGTTGAATGTGAAAATAAAAAAAAAATAGTTGAATCTTAATAATAAAAGAACAGAACCAAACTACTGGTAGCCTGTAGCATTCGTGCTGTGTGGATTCCTTTTACATCCACAAACACAACGATGTATTCGATATGAAACGTGTCCTGTTGTTATGAAAGTAGGCCAACCAAGTCAGTATTTGCGGTGACACTGAAATGTCTTATCCATGTAAGTTAGAGGTTGTATCAGAGTTGACGGTTGTTGTATTTTGGCGTGTTAGTACTTTGGAAGAAGGAGGCGATTGGCTATCGTGGTGTCTGGTGAGTGTATATATTTGATCGGCTATTGTTTTGCAGGCTTTCCGGGTGGTTTCCAGGGATGCCTGAAGACAAAGGCCGACGGCCAAGGTCCCCGAGGAGGATCGCTCATCGAATCAAGCTGCGATACGTGTTTGTTTTTTGGGCTTTTTGGTCAGAGGTCACCCAGAATTGGTTTTGTTGAGCATTTGAGTTGACGGCGGAAAGCTAAAAACGAACATTTTACTTGCGGATGCTTATTGCACTGACCCGATTGTTCTGACTTGGCAGGTTTGTACGTTTTAGAATGTCCTTCAGTGGATTATTAAAGTACATAGAAAGAGTAGCGTCCTCTCATTGTTGCAAAGCGGATAAGGAACGCGGCACCGAGAGACGAGTTGAAAATGTAAAAAAACGACAGATATGACATAGAAATAGAAGGAAAACATACATATATATATATATATACACACATATATATCTTTATTTCCGGATGTCTCCCACCAAATGATCATTTGATCAGAATGCATGTGTGACAAAGCTGGCCAAAGAAACCGTTGTTTGTGGGAAAAAAAGTGCTGCTGTGGCTCAAGTTGCCCGAGGTTAGGGCAACAGTTTAAATTTGAATTTGGAACTCGTGTTGTTTCCAAACCATTGAATCCAAACCACTGTCACTCTGTGGGAAAGACGCCTCACCCTTTTCCTTGAACGCAAAGGTGGCAGTCATTTGGTTGCCCGCAAGGCTGGCGACCGAGCCAACGCTTTCCCTTGTGATTGTAGTCTGGGCTTGTTTCGTCAAACAAACAGGAGGGGTTCAGGGTGTGCATCAAAACAATAACAAACCACGTTTCAGCCAATCACCGATAAGATGGCCGATGAGCCATGTGCGCGATGACAGGTAAACAGGTGCATGTGGGAGTGGTGGTGGTGGTGGGAGGAGCTAAACGTGCGGTGTCAGGCGTGGTCGCGTGGTGATCGACGCCCAATAGGAGTGGCTTTTGGTTTTTGCGCGCGTTTTTCCGGTTGGGTGGCGATTGTCAGGCGGATAAATGAGCGGTAAGAATGCGGAAACAGTGTCTCGGTATTTGCGGCCTGGTGCTTGTGAATACCGGGACCACTCTTTTCTATGGCTTTTCTCTCTTCTCTTTTCTTCTCTTCTTTTCTTTTCTCTTCTCTTGTCTTCTCTTCTCTCTTGCAGGTTCAGTTCCGCTGACGTCTCCTGGGCGGAAGTGTCTCCGTGGGCACGGCTTCCCTAGCCGTTGCAGCTAAAGCTAAGTAACTGAAAAGCTAAGGCAAGTGTCTTTCGTTTTTTGTTGAAGACACAGTTTGAATATCGAGCTTGTGGTTACGATCCCTGGCAACAGGATCGTTGGAGCGTTGTTGTTTGCGGCGTTTTGCGGCGGTGCGTGTCTGTGTCTGAGCGGGGCTGTGTCCGCAGTGCTTGGGAAATGGTGTTCGTCTGCTTTGACGGTAAACTGGTGGTTGTTGCGAATCCCTGGATGGTATCGGTTGTGGCGAACCTTTGGATGGTATCGGTTGTGGCGAACCCTTGGATGGTATCGGTTGTGGCGAACCCTTGGATGGTATCGGTTGTGGCGAACCCTTGGATGGTATCGGACTGTGTATGGTGGCAATGATCGTGGCGATGTCCGTCCGCCGTTCGTTTTGAGTCCGATGTTTCCACGTCCATCGCTCGCTTTTAATACGGACGTGTGATTGTGTGTAAACATGGTATCCGCCGTCGTTGTAGCTGTCACTGCATGATCTGGTTAGTGCGTGACGTCATTAGTGCGTGAGAAGGGGGCACTGCATGCAAAGGTCGTCTATGTAAATGAGCACAACAGCAGGTAGTTTAGAGCGCGTTAAGGTTATGCGTCGTCATGTGAGTTGACCACTAAGCACAACCCACTGGTCCCGTTGTATGGTGGTCGGGGCCATCGGCCTAGGTCAGGGCCCAGTTCATGCCTCAGTGCAGGTGCAATCCGTCTCAGGCGCCGTGAATGGCACCGCTTCACACTCCAGCTCGATAATCAAACTGTGTTATCAATTTGGACCTGTTGTTGAATTGTATTTCCTATGTTGAATATGTCGTTGTGTTTTTTTCCTGTAGATTCTGAGGTGAATCCTGCAGGACAGGTGAACAGGTGAACAGGTGGGTGCTTTGACTACTGAATGAGTGTCCATGTGAATGTGATTGTGGCCAAAGATGAATTGAAGACAATTTTTTTGTTTGTTTTTATTTTTTTCTAGAGCATCCCCAGAGGAAGCCCGTGGAGCAGTGTCGAAGGCAAGCATGGTCTATGTATTTGTCCGACGTAACAGGATTTTGCAACATGAAAGCTGAATGTTTGTTGATTTGTTTTGCTTGTGTTTTTTTCCGTAGGTGGTGAGCTGACGGAGTTCCATGCAGAACAGGCGAACAGGTGTGTGCTTTGACTGAGCGACTGTCATTTTGTATTGTGAATGTAATAGTTGGGCAAGATGAATTCAATGCAATGCATTTTGTGTTTTTTCAGAGTGTCCCCAGAATGAGCGTGGACCAGTGGCGAAGGCAAGCATGATCCTTGCACATGTCTTCTCTGATATGGATAATAGGATGTGGCGGCAGTCAAGCGTCATGTGGTGTTTTTTGTTGTTCTTAGGTGGCCTGAGTGTCTTTTGGTGGTGTTTCCCCAGAGGAAGAAGAGGAAGTGCCTTTAGAGGTAATGGGTTTGTTTAGAGTTGTGGACATAGTTGTAGTGTATTTTCCACACTTGCATGCAGGTGGCACAGCTAAGGGTGAGGGTTACATAGTGTGTTTAGTACTTTTGAGTGTAATGATTATTGAATTGGTGTATTGTTAATGCATGGAGTAACGCAATGTCTGTTTTTTTTGTGATATTTCCTGACTCCTGGGTCGTCTTGAGGAGAAAGGAGTATGGATCGTCTTTTGGCTTTTCAGGTAATGTGTATTTCTGATGAACGTTGACTTGCATGCATGCATACTTGCATGCATGCATACTTGCATTTTTCTTGCATGTACTTTGTTGTTTTCACGGGTGTTTATCCACGGGTGACAGTTGTTGTGTTTAGATGTAATTTTTCTTGAGATTGTGAAAGGTGTCCTAATGCAGACTTTTTTTTCTTTTTTTTGAGTTTGCAGGTGGCTTTGGAGTCCTGGGCTGTTTTGAAGATGCTCTCTTGGTTTTTCAGGTAATGTGTATTTTTGATGAATGTTGACTTGCATGCATTTGGTTGTTTTTCACGGGTGTTTATCCACGGGTGACAGTTGTTGTGTTTGATGTGATTTTGTTAGAGATTGTGAAACGTGTCCTAATGCAGAGTGTTTTGATTTTTTTCTGAGTTTGCAGGTGGCTTTGGAGTCCTGGTCTGTTTTGAAGAGAAAGGAGTGTGGATCCTCTTTTGGTTTTTGAGGTAAAGTGTATTTTTGATGAATGTTGACTTGCATGCATTTGGTTGTTTTTCACGGGTGTTTATTCACGGGTGACAGTTGTTGCGTTTGATGTGTTTTTGCTTGAGATTGTGAAACATGTCGTAATGCAGTGTGTTTTTATTTTTTTCTGAGTTTGCAGGTGGCTTTGGAGTCCTGGGCTGTTTTGAAGAGAAAGGAGTGTGAATTGTGTCTTGGCTTTTTAGGTAATGTGTATTGATGATGAACGTTGAGTTGCATGCATGCATTTGGTTGTTTTTCACGGGTGTTTATCCACGGGTGACAGTTGTTGTGTTTGATGTAATGTTGCTTGAGATTGTGAAACATGTCGTAATGCAGTGTGTTTTTATTTTTTTCTGAGTTTGCAGGTGGCTTTGGAGTCTTGGGCTGTTTCGAAGAGAAAGGAGTGTGAATTGTGTTTTGGCTTTTCAGGTAATGCGTTTTTGTTTAGAATGTTGAATTGCATGCTTACAGTTGTCTTTCATGGGTGTTGTTCACGGGTGATTACTTGTGGTGTAGCATTTGTAGTGTTGGATTGTTATTGAAAGCATGTGTTAATGTAGAATGATGAATGTCAAAAAAATTGTGTGTGTGTTTTTTTATTTCCTGAGGTTGAAGGTGGTGTCTGAGGAGTCCTTTTAGTTGTCCAGAAGGGAAAGAAGTGTGAGCTGTCCTGTGGCTTTTCAGGTACCATGTATATCTTTGAGGGCTGAAACAATGTTGTTAGCTTGTTTCCACTGGGGGCACACTTTGGTGAATGTTTGCACATGCATAACTTTACATTCAGTGTTTCCTTTTCTGCATGTTTAGGTATATCTGCCATGTGAAAAGATTTTGAAGTGTGTCCTAATGACATGTTTTGTTTTGTGTTTTAGACAGTGGAGATGTTGTCTGAGGACTGTAAGTTAATTGTGAAGGAGGTAACGTGCACCTCGAAAGTACACAATTCCAGTCATAAGTTTGTTTTGACTGTTGTTAATGTGAAAATGTCAATAAAGGTTTTCAAATCGAACATCTCTTTAGTAATGTGTTTTGTGAATGGTGTAATTTTAGTAGTGTTAGGTTGGTATGGTTTTTTTATTTTTGTGTGTCTGTCTGTCATATCTGTGGTTGTTATTTTTTTGTCTTCATGTTTGTTTCTCTTTCTGTGTGTGTGTGTGTGTGTGTGACTGTCTGTTTTCTTTAATGTGTTTGGTTGTATGTGTCTTATGTCTCTTCTGTTTTCTATCTGCTGTCTTTCTATGTCTTGTGTTTTTCTTTATTTGTTCTCTGACTTCACTTTCTGTGTTTCCTTAGTTTTTGGACTCTTTCCTTTTTGACTGTTTGTTTCTTTCTGTGTCTCTTTGACTCTTTCTGTGTTTCCTTTTGAGTCTTTGACTCTTGGTATGTTTCCATTTTAGTCCTTTGTCTTATTTTCCTTCTTACTCTTTCCCTTTTTGTCTGTTTGTGTCTTTGACTTTGTACCTCTGACTGTTTTCCCACTTCTTGTTTGAGTGTGTCTGCTTTCCTCTTTGACTCTTTCCCTTGTACTCTTGTACTCTTGTACTTGTTTAGATTCTTTTTGAGTCTTTCCCTGTTTCCTTCTTGCTCTTTGAGTCCTCTTCTGCCCCTCTTAGTCTTTTTCCTCTTACGCCTTACTCTTTCCCTGTAGTCCTGTTTCTCTTTTCCTCTTTAGTCTTTGACTGTTTCCTCTTTTTTGTTTGGTCCTTTTCCCTCTGTCTTTGTCTATGTTCCTCTCGTCTCTGTCTCTTCCCCTTTTGCCAGTGTGTCTTTGGCTCTTTCCCCTCTTTCTGTTTCCCTTTGTGACTCTTTTGTTTGTTTTCCTTTTTGTGTCTGTCCCTCTTACTATTTGCGTGTTTTGTTCTTCTTTGGACTCTTGTCTTTTCCTCTTTGTGCCCTTTTCTCTTTCCCTCTTACTGTTTGATTGTTTGTTTGTGTTTCCTCTTTGAGTCTTTGACTCTTGGTCTTTTCCCCTCTTACTCCTTTTGAGTCTTTGACTGTTTCCTCTTTCCCCGTTTGGTCTTTCCTTCTTAATCTTTGACTCTGTGTGTGTGTGTTTTACTGTTTCCCTCTTTAGTTTCTCCTCTCTAATGCTCCACTTTTTTCCTTGTTTTCCTCTTAGTCTTTGACTGTTTTCCTTCTTGTTTGTGTGTTGTTTGTTTTTCCTCTGTCTTTTTGACTCTTCCCTCTTACTTTGAGTCTTTTGTTATTGTTTGACTCTGTTTTTCCCTCTTTCTCCCTTTTGTGTCTTTGTGTTCCCTCTTACTGTTTGTGTGGTTGTCTTATTCTTTCCCTTTGTCCTTTGTACTTGTTACTCTTTGTGTTCTTCCCTTTTTTGCCTCTTCTGTTCTTCTGTGTCTTTGACCCCTTTTATTAAATGTGTCCTAATGCAGATTTATTTCTTTTTTTCAGAGTTTGCAGTTGGCTTTGGAGTCCTGCGCTGTTTTGAAGAGAAAGGCTGTCTTGGTTTTTCAGGTAATGTGTATTTTTGATGAATGTTGACTTACATGCATGCATACTTGCATGGACTTTGTTGTTTTTACGGTTGTTTATCCACAGGTGACATTTGTTGTGTTTGATAGTTTGATGTAATTTTGCTAGATGTTGTGAAATGTGTCCTAATGCAGAGTGTTTTGTTTTTTCTGAGTTTGCAGGTGGCTTTGGAGTCCCGGGCTGTTTTGAAGAGAAAGGAGTGTGAATTGTGTCTTGGTAATGTGTATTTGTTTAGAATGTTGTATTGCATGCTTACAGTTGTCTTTCGTGGGTTTTGTTCACAGGTGATTATTTCTGGTGTAGTGTATTTCTAGTGTTGGATTGTTATTGGAACTATGTCCAAATGCAGAATTAATAATGTAGAAAAATGTTTGTGTGTGTTTTTTTCTTTCCTGAGGTTGAAGGTGGTGTCTGAGGAGTCCTTAGTTGTTCAGAAGACAAAGAAGTGTGAGCTGTCCTGTGGTTGACTACTGAACCACAGGTGAACCACAGGTGAATGTGATTGTGGTCAAAGATGAATAGAATACAATTTTTTTGTTTGTTTTTTCTCTCTAGAGCAGCCCCAGAGGAAACCTGTGGAGCAGTGTCCAAGGCAAGCATGGTCTATGTATTTGTCCAAAGTAACAGGATGTAGTAACATGAAAGCTGAATGTTTGTTGATTTGTTTAGCTTTTGTTTGTTTCCTTAGGTGGTGAGCTGACTGTGTTCCACGCAGAACAGGTGAACAGGTTTGTGCTTTGACTGAGCGACTGTAAGTTTGAACTGTGAATGTGATAGTTGGGCAAGATGAATTCAATGCAATGCATTTTGTGTTTTTTCAGAGTGTCCCCAGAATGAGCGTGGACCAGTGGCCAAGGCAAGCATGATCCTTGCAAATGTCTTCTCTGCAATAGGATGTGGCGGCAGTCAAGCGCCATGTGGTGTTTTTTTGTTGTTCTTAGGTGGCCTGAGTGTCTTTTGGTGGTGTTCCCCTACCGTTTCCCCAGAGGAAGAAGAGGAAGTGCTTGTTGGCAGCCTTTAGAGGTAATGGGTTTGTTTAGACTTGTGGACATAGTTGTAGTGTATTTTTCCACACTAGCTTGCATGCATTGACAGGTGGCACAGCTAAGGGTGAGGGTTACATACTGTGTTTTGTACTTTTGAGTGTAGTGATTATTGAATAGGTGTATTGTTAATGCATGGAGTAATGCAAAGTGTGTCTTTTTGTTTGTTTATTTTGTATATTTCCTGAGTCGTCTTGAGGAGAAAGGAGTATGGATCCTCTTTTTGGCTTTTCAGGTAATGTGTATTTATGATGACTGTTGATATGCATGCATGCATACTTGCATGTACTTTGTTGTTTTCACAGGTGTTTATCCACGGGTGACAGTTGTTGTGTTTGATGTAATTTTTCTAGAGATTGTGAAATGTGTTCTAATGCAGATTTATTTTCTTTTTTCTGAGTTTGCAGGTGGCTTTGGAGTCCTGGGCTGTTTTGAAGAGAAAGGAGTGTGAATTGTGTCTTGGCTTTTCAGGCAATATGTATTTGTTTTGAATGTTGTATTGCATGCTTACAGTTGGACTCTTGGTATGTTTCCATCTTAGTCGTTTAGTCTTTTTTTCTCTCTTACTCTTTCCCCTTTGTCTGTTTGTGTCTTTGACTTTGTACCTGTTACTCTGACTGTTTTCCCTCTTCTTGTTTGAGTCTGTCTGTTTCCCTCTTTGACTCTTGTACTCTTGTACTCTTGTACTCTTGTACTCTTGTACTCTTGTACTCTTGTACTCTTGTACTCGTTTAGATTTTGTTGAGTCTTTCCCTGTTTCCTTGTTCCTCTTTGACTCCTCTTCTTCCCTTCTTAGTCTTTTTCCTCTTAGATGTAATTTTGCTGGAGATTGTGAAAAGTGTCCTAATGCAGAGTGTTTCGCTTTTTTTCTGAATTTGCAGGTGGTTTTGGAGCCCTGGGCTGTTTAGAAGAGAAAGGAGTCTGAATTGTGTCCTGGCTTTTCAGGTAATGTGTATTTGTTTTTGAATGTTGAATTGCATGCTTACAGTTGTCTTTGATGGATGTTGTTCACAGGTGATTATTTCTGGCGTAGTGTATTTCTAAAGTTGGATTGTTATGGGAAGCATGTCCGAATGCAGATGTAATGATGTAAATAATTGTTGGTGTGTTTTTTATTTCCTGAGGTTGAAGGTGGTGTCTGAGTCCAGAAGGCAAAGAAGTGTGAGATGTCTTGTGGCTTTTCAGGTACTATTTCTATCTTTGAGGGCTGAAACAATGTTGTTAGCTTGTTTCCACAGGTGGCACACTTTGGTGAATGTATGCACATTCATAACTTTAGATTCAGTGTTGTTTTCTTTTCTGCGTGTTTAGGTATATCTGCCATGTGAGAAGATGTTGAAGTGTGTCCTAATGACAGGTGAACAGGTGAACAGGTGTGTGCTTTGACTGAGCGATTGTCAGTTAGAATTGTGAATGTGATTGTGGCCAAAGATGAATTGAACACAATTTGTTTGTTTGTTTGTTTGTTTTTATTTCTCTCTAGAGCATCCCCAGAGGAAGTGTGGAGCAGTGTGTAAGGCAAGCATGGTCTATGTATTTGTCCAAAGTAACAGGATGTAGTAACATGAAAGCTGAATGTTTGTTGATTTGTTTTGCTTTTGTTTTTTCCTTAGGTGGTGAGGTGGACAGGTGAACAGGTGTGTGCTTTGACTGAGCGACTGTAAGTTTGAACTGTGAATGTAATAGTTGGGCAAGATGAATTCAGTGCAATGCATTTTGTGTTTTTTTTCAGAGTGTCCCCAGAATGAGCGTGGACCAGTGGCCAAGGCAAGCATGATCCTTGCACATGTCTTCTCTGATAGGGATAATAGGATGTGGTGGCAGTCAAGTGTCATGTGTTGTTTTTTTGTTGTTCTTAGGTGGCCTGAATGTCTTTTGGTGGTGTTTCCCCAGAGGAAGAAGAGGAAGTGGTTGTTTGCAGCCTTTAGAGGTAATGGATTTGTTTAGAGTTGTGGACATAGTTGTAGTGTATTTTTCCACACTTGCATGCATGCATTGACAGGTGGCACAGCTAAGGGTGAGGGTTACATACTGTGTTTTGTACCTTTTGAGTGTACTGATTATTGGTGTATTGTTAATGCATGGAGTAATGCAAAGTGTGTCTTTTTGTTTGTTTATTTTGTATATTTCCTGAGTCCTGGGTCGTCTTGAGGAGAAAGGAGTATGGATCCTGTTTAGGCTTTTCAGGTAATGTGTATTTGTTTAGAATGTTGTATTGCATGCTTACAGTTGTCTTTCGTGGGTTTTGTTCACAGGTGATTATTTCTGGTGTAGTGTATTTGTAGTGTTGGATTGTTATTGGAACTATGTCCAAATGCAGAATTATTAATGTAAAAATTTTTTGTGTGTGTGTTTTTTTCTTTCCTGAGGTTGAAGGTGGTGTCTGAGGAGTCCTTAGTTGTTCAGAAGACAAAGAAGTGTGAGCTGTCCTGTGGTTGACTACTGAATGAGTGTCCATGTGAATGTGATTGTGGCCAAAGATGAATTGAATACAATTTGTTTGTTTGTTTTTTCTCTCTAGAGCAGCCCCAGAGGAAGTGTGGATCAGTGTCTAAGGCAAGCATGGTGTATGTATTTGTCCAATGTAACAGGATGTAGTAACATGAAAGCTGAATGTTTGTTGATTTGATTTGTTTTGCTTGTGTTTTTTTCCTTAGGTGGTGAGCTGACAGTGTTCCGTGCAGGACAGGTGAACAGGTGTGTGCTTAGACTAAGCGACTGTCATTTTGTATTGTGAATGTAATGTTTGGGCAAGATGAAATCAATGCAATGCATTTTGAGTTTTTTTTTCAGAGTGTCTCCAGAATGAGCGTGGACCAGTGGCCAAGGCAAGCATGATCCTTGCACATGTCTTCTCTGATATGGATAATAGGATGTGGCGGCAGTCAAGCGTCATGTGGTGTTTTTTGTTGTTCTTAGGTTGTTCTTTGGTGGTGTTCCCCTACCCTTTCCCCAGAGGAAGAAGAGGAAGTGGTTGTTTGCAGCCTTTAGAGGTAATGGATTTGTTTAGAGTTGGGGACATAGTTGAAGTGTATTTTTCCACACTTGCATGCATGCATTCACAGGTGGCACAGCTAAGGGTGAGGGTTACATAGTGTGTTTAGTACTTTTGAGTGTAATGATTATTGATTTGGTGTATTGTCAATGCATGGAGTAACGCAATGTCTGTTTTTTTGTGATATTTCCTGAGTCCTGGGTCGTCTTGAGGAGAAAGGAGTGTGGATCGTCTTTTGGCTTTTCAGGTAATGTGTATTTCTGATGAACGTTGACTTGCATGCATGCATACTTGCATGCATACTTGCATGTACTTTGTTGTTTTCACGGGTGTTTATCCACGGGTGACAGTTGTTGTGTTTAGATGTAATTTTTCTAGAGATTGTGAAATGTGTCCTAATGCAGAGTTTTTTTCTTTTTTCTGAGTTTGCAGGTGGCTTTGGAGTCCCTGGGCTGTTTTGAAGAGAAAGGAGTGTGGATCCTGTCTTGGCTTTTTAGGTAATGTGTATTTCTGATGAATGTTGACTTGCATGCATGCATTTGTTGTTTTCACAGGTGTTTATCCACGGGTGACAGTTGTTGTGTTTAGATGTAATTTTTCTAGAGATTGTGAAATGTGTCCTAATGCAGATTTTGGTTTTTTTTCTGAGTTTGCAGGTGGCTTTGGAGTCTTGGGCTGTTTTGAAGAGGAAGGAGTGTGAATTGTGTCCTGGCTTTTGAGGTAATATGTATTTGTTTAGAATTTTGAATTGCATGCTTACAGTTGTCTTTCATGGGTGTTGTTCACGGGTGATTATTTTGGGTGTAGTGTATTTTTAGTGTTGGAAGCATGTCCGAATGCAGATTTAATGATGTAAATAATTTTTTGTGTGTGTTTTTTATTTCCTGAGGTTGAAGGTGGTGTCTGAGGAGTCCTTTTAGTTGTCCAGAAGGCAAAGAAGTGTGAGCTGTCCTGTGGCTTTTCAGGTACCATGTATATCTTTGAGGGCTGAAACAATGTTGTTAGCTTGTTTCCACTGGTGGCACACTTTGGTGAATGTCAGTGTTGTTTTCTTTTCTGCATGTTTAGGTATATGTGATAAGATTTGGAAGTGTGTCCTAATGAAATGTTTTGTTTTCTTGTTTGTTGTCAGATGTTTGTTTTGACTGTTGTTGTTGTTGTTGTTGTTGTTGTTGTTGTTAATGTGAAAATTTCAATAAAGGTTTTCCAACCAAACATCTCTTTTGTAATGTGTTTTGTGAATGGTGTAATTTTAGTAGTGTGTTAGGTTGGTATGTTGTTTTTTATTTTTGTGTGTGTGTCTGTTGTAGTATCTGTTTTTTTATTTTGGTCTTCATGTATGTCTTGTGTCTGTTTTCCTCTTTGACTCTTTCCCTTGTACTCTTGTACTTTTGTACTCTTGTACTCTTGTACTCTTGTACTCTTGTACTTGTTTAGATTCTTTTAGAGTCTTTCCCTGTTTCCTTCTTGCTCTTTGACTCTCTTCCCCTCTTACTTTGAGTCTTTGTGGCCTTTTCTCTTGGTCTTTTTCTGTCTTACTCCTGACTCTTACTCTTACTCCTTTTGAGTCTTTGACTGTTTCCTCCTTTTTGTTTGGTCCTTTTCCCTCTGTCTTTGTCTATGTTCCTCTCGTCTCTGTCTATTCCCTTTTTGCCAGTGTGTCTTTGGCTCTTTCCCCTCTTTCTGTTTCCCTTTGTGACTCTTTTCTTTTTTTGACTTTTTGTGTCTGTCCCTCTTCCTATTTGTGTGTTTTGTTCTTCTTTGGTTTCTGTCTTTTCCTCTTTGTGGCCTTTTCTCTCTTTTTCTCTTTCCCTCTTACTGTTTGATTGTTTGTGTTTCCTCTTTGAGTCTTTGACTCTTGGTCTTTTTCACTCTTACTCGTTTTCCTGTTTGTCTGTTTTAGTCTTTGACTGTTTCCCTCTAAGTCCTTTTCACTCTTTGAGTCTTTGACTTTTTCCCTCTTACTCCTTTTGAGTCTTTGACTTTTTCCCTCTTACTCCTTTTGAGTCTGACTTTTTCCCTCTTACTCCTTTTCACTCTTTGACTCTTTGACTGTTTCCCTCTTACTCCTTTTCCCGTTTGTCTGTTTGAGTCTTTGACTGTTTCCCTCTTACTCCTTTTCCCGTTTGTCTGTTTGAGTCTTTGACTGTTTCCCTCTTACTCCTTTTGAGTCTTTGACTGTTTCCTCTTTCCCCTCTTGATCTTTCCTTCTTAATCTTTGTTTCCCTCTTTAGTTTTTCTCCTCTTATACTCCACTTTTTTCCCTGTTTTCCTCTTGCTCTTTGACTCTTTGCAAGTCTGTCTGTTCCCTTTTATTGTTTTATTCTTTGTTTGTATTTCTTGCTTTGTGTCTTCTCTTCCTCTGTCTATTTAATGTTTGTGTCTTTGTTCCTTTTCCTCTTTTTCTTGTGTGTCTGTCTCCCTTTGTTTCTGTGTTGTTGTTGTTGTCTGTGGATTGTCTTTTTTCCCCCACAGGTAGAAAGCTGCATGTTGTAATCAAATGAAGTTGTTTGGTTTTTCAATAAAGTTGAATAAAAATGACAAAGCAGTTGTTGACTCTTTTTGAGTGTTTGACTCTTGGTATGTTTCCATTGTAGTCCTTTGTCTTATTTTCCCTCTTACTCTTTCCCTGTGTTTGACTTTGTACCTCTGACTGTTTTCCCTCTTCTTGTTTGAGTGTGTCTGTTTCCCTCTTTGACTGTTTTCTCTGTTTTCCTATTTTAGTCTTTAGTTCTTCTTTTGACTCTGTCTTTTCCTCTTTGTGCCCTTTTCTGTCTTTCTCTTTCCCTCTTACTCTTTTTCCCTTGTCTGTTTTTGTCTTTGACTTTTTCCTCTTTCTCCCCTCCTTCTTAATCTTTGAGTCTGTGTTTCCCTCTTTAGTTTTACCCCTCTTACAGTCTCTTTGACTCTTCCCCTCTTACTTTGAGTCTTTGTGGCCTTTTCTCTTGTTCTCTTTCCCTCCTACTCTTTTTGAGTCTTTGACTTTTCCCTGTTTTCCTCTTAGTCTTTGACTCTTTTCCTTCTTGTTTGTGTCTTCTTGTTTTTCCTCTGTACCCCTCTTATACTCCTCTTTTCCCATGTTTTCCTCTTGCTCTTTGACTCTCTTCCCCTCTTACTTTGAGTCTTTGTGGCCTTTTCTCTTGGTCTTTTTCTGTCTTACTCCTTTTCCCGTTTGTCTGTTTGAGTCTTTGACTGTTTCCTCTTTCCCCTCTTGGTCTTTCCTTCTTAATCCTTGACTCTTTGTGTGTGTTTTCACCCTGTTATGCTCCTGTTTTCCTCTAAGTCTTTGGACTCTTTTCTTGTTTGTGTGTTCTTGTTTTTCCTCTGTCTTTTTGACTCTTCCCACTCCTTACTTTCTTGTCTGGTTGTCTTATTCTTTCCCTTTGTACTTGTACTTGTTACTCTATGTGTCTTCTTCTTCTGTTTGTTCTTCTGTCTTTTTCCCCTCTTACTCTGTCTTTTCCCCTTTGTTTCTTTTCTTTCTTGCTCTCTTTGTGTCCTTCGCTTCCTCTGTCTCTGTTTTCCTTTTCCTCTCTTTTTCTGTTGTTTTTCCCCCACAGGTAATGTTGTAATAAATTGGAAGTTGTTTGGTTTTTCAATAAAGTTGAATTCAAATCAAAAAGCACTTGTTTGTTGTTGTTCTTTAATAATTGGTTTTGTAGTGTGTATGTAAATAAATACACACTGAGGCAAAGAGATAGCTGGTTTTATTAGCAAGCTCCTCTTGTAAGGGTAAGGGGATCCCCTTACCCCAGTTTAGCCATCCTTGCATGGTTTAGTCGTAAGGTATACCCCTTACACAGTTTGGTTGATCCAAAATCCACAGCAAGGCCTTATGGTGACATCAAGCCACATATATATACCCCCTTACCCCTTAGGGTCAGTCCAGCTACAATAGAGGTAAGAGGTAAGGCTATAGCCTTACCCTGTTTTAGTGAAAGTTAATATCCACCACATTCAGGAAGCCAAGGGATGCAAGGGGACCCCCTTGCATCCCTTATTGCCTTTATGGTGGGGGTAAAAATGAAAAAGGAGGTAAGGGGGTCCCCTTACCCTCCTTACCCGCCTTATTGTATATATATATATATATATATATATACGTCTAATTTAATTTCCAACACACTCAAGGGGACCCCCTTGTCCCTTGTCCTTGTCCTTGTCCTTGCCTTATCTTGAACTGGGGGACAGGCTGTTGATATAATGGTCAAGAGGACCATAAACTCTTATTTTAGCTGTGTGTGTACATATAATAAGGTTAGGGTAAGGGGGGGGTCAAAAATATAATATATATATATATATATATGTGTGTGTATTCAAGAACTCAAGGGCCCTTGAGTTCTTGTTATCCCCATTACTTTTTGAACAGTCAACCAAAAATCACTCCAAACAACATTTTTGAAATTCACACAATATTTTATTGAATACCAACAAAATCAATACAATCACATTTCACATGTCACATCTCAGCCTCTCCTCCTGGGGGATGGGACACCTTCCTGCAAACAAAAAAACAAGCTATCTTTAACAACACATGTGTAGACAAACATTTTGAACACTTTATGGGGGCCACGGGCTTTGGGGGGGCACTTAAACATCCCAATCTCCTACCTCCTTACTCAGCTCATCCACACTACCCACCCAATCGCCCCCCCATTCTATTTCTATTCTGTTCCTTCCCCTACACCTACAAAGAGGCCACAGGCAAAACCAACCAAACAACCAACCAACCAAACAAACAAACAAACAACAGCATTAACCCCTTCTCCCACTCTCTCTACTACTTTACTACTTAAAACACAAGAAACAAGGAAACACCTCCTAAACAAACTCCCTAAACCCCCAAACAACTACTTTCTCTGGCCTGGCTAAATCCTATTTGAAACACGCCAACAAAATAACCTTAACAAACTCATCTAACATTAAAATCAACCTGAAATTAACATCCTACATCTATTTGGAAAACTTCACACCAACTAAAGTACATTTGCCAACAACAGAGACAAAACAGCCTGACCTCACTGATGACAAGACAAACTCTACCAAATGACAATTCCAACAAAGATAACATCACAATTATTCACTCACTTGGAACTACTTTTACACCAAGAGGCCACATTTTCTTATCCAACACATCAGTCTGCACAATAATAAAGTCCACCCTGTTCCCATTTGAACAGTCAGCAACCCATGAAATCATCCTCACGATGCTGCCCTTCTTCTTACTCAACCCACATGAGTGTCCGCCGAGTCATTTGCCACTCACGAGACAAATGACACAAAATGTCACTTCTCCTAAACTGCCACTCCTAAACTCTTCAACAGACAACTACAAAACAAAGCACTTCTTCCCACATTCCAATACAAACAACACCCTTCTAAAGTCAACTAACAATTACAAAACCACATCCTATTCTAATCAACACGCCAATCCATACATCTCAAATAACAACTCTAAACATTTGCCATCTACCTGCACCACGCAGCTGACCTACATCATCCATTCACCCTCAAAGCCACTCCAACTCACCAAAACAACTGCAAGACCACCGACAAATCCCTTACCCTTCTCAACAAGTTCCACATCAACTAACAAACTTCAACTACCAAAAAACCCTACATCTCCAATTAAAAGGCTACAAAATGCAACTTCAAAACACATTTAGAAATATCTCAAGTCCAAACACTCCCTATATAAATACATGAAAAGATAATCTTGCCTTCTGCCAAGTATGAAAGCAAGCCTCACAAACAGGGATCCAAACCCATTCGCTGAACTACTTAGACGCCATCCAAAGATCTCAAATAACAACACCAAAACTTTGTTATGACCTAAATCATCCATTCATCATCCATTCACCCTCAAAACCACTCCAACTCACCAAAACAACTGCAACGACACCGACAAAGCCCTTACCCTTCGGAACAACTTCCACATCAACTAACAAACTTCAACTACAAAAAAACCCTACATCTCCAATTCAAAGACACCTCAGACAATGACATACTAACACCTAAGGCTACCAAATGCAACTCCAAAACACAGTTTGGTTCTTGAGCTATTTCTAAAACACTCCCTATAGAAATATATGAAAAGATGATCTTGCCTTCTGCCAAAGATGAAAGCAGGCCTCACAAACAGGGATCCGCTCGTCAGGCTCCAGCATGAGCATGTGCCTCGTCGCCTGGTCTTTAGCCAATCTCTGACATGTGGGTTCAGCTACAGGAGAAACACACACACACAGACACAAACTTCACTTTAGAAACACTCAACAAATACATGAAACAACTATACTACTATAGTTGTGCTGAGTCATGAACACAGCACATCAGCACATCATCTACACAAATTGACATTTCAGCTTCTGTAACACAACAAACAGGTGACTTCTTCATCACTATACCAACAAATAACATAAACACCATTAACACCATTAACACCATTAACACCATTAACACCATTAACACTTTACTCATCAGTGGCATAAACAAGACACAAACTTCACAAGCTCACTCATTGGACACTTACAACCACATAAAGATGCCAATACAAACAACAACCGTGCGTGTGTGTGATACGCACTGTGGGACGCAGCCTTTGGATTTCTCCACAACTTTGTTGGAGACAAAATCCACATTATGAAAGACATCAAACACAAACCCTTTCAATCAACTATTTAAAGGATGTTGATACTGAAATTTACAGTCTTGTTACTTTTCATTTACAAATCCATTTCAAACATCAAAGCCGCAACTCCTACTCTGGGAGTCCCCACAGCACCCTCGCCTTGAGTCCGGCTCCTTCTGACCTGTATTCTCTCTGTGTACTTCTCTACCAACACTCTCAAAGCTAATATTGCATCTGTGCTACTGTGGTACAACCTGATCGACTTTAGACATCACTTTGTTCTTCAAACTTTTCTTAATCAAGTCCTATTCAAGTCCAAGTCCTTTTTTTGCTACCGTTTTCTGCGCTACACGACTAGCCTCGCAGGACTCCTGCCTGCTTCCTTCGTCTCTCCCATTATCCCGCTTTTTCTTTGCTGCCTTCCTCTTCTCAAAGCTCCACCACCAACACCTTCTTTCCCATTTCTCAAACTGTAGCTTCCCGGTCCTCTTTTAACCCTAACCCTATCCTCGCTGCAGCCAAGGGCCTGTTGCAATTCTTCCCAGGACTGCCTACAGCAATCCTCCTCCTTCAACTCCCACCATTTCATCTTTGACTGATCTTTGATCTTTGCTTGAAATCTCACTTTACAAACTACCGTCTTACGACTAACCGGTGTCAACTAACCCATCGACTATTTGAGAAGGGTATTGATAAGATTTTAGCCACACCAATTTAGCTATGCCATTATCCGTTCTGCTTATCCCATCGTCCCGTTCGTACGGGCTTTCTGGGTCGACAACATTCGATTGGGATTATAAAGAAATACTTATTAAATTGGTCACTGGGTGCTACATCTCTGCGCCATTTTCACACCGTGGAGCCGTGCGATTTTATCAAAGAACCATTAAAAACACGCCACGAAACACCCTTTGTTCTGCTTGCTCCGTTAAATATCTACAAGACGGTTATTAAAAGAACACATTAAAAAATTGGACGCAGAACACAAAAAAAATAATAAGGACACTACTCTCATAGAACAAAGTAAACTTAGACAACGACTACATGATTTATTAACATACAAAGCATCTAAAGTATTACGAAAAAAGGAACAAAGCGGGTAGGTTGCTCGCTTTCCAACTAAGAAAGGCTCGAGCCGGCCGAATAATACAAAAGGTCGCGGGCCCAAATTCAAACCGTTCGGAGTCTGGTCCCAAAGCAATAGCTAACGCTTTTTCAAACTAATATGAACAACTTTATGATTCATCAACTTCCCCCAATAAAAAAGAACTAAATTGAACTATTTCTCCAACAAATTCACCTTACCAAACCGAGTCCAACTGAAACTTAAGCTATAGTTGAAACTATCACAGAAGAGGACATAAAAAACACAATTACACAGCTCAAGCACAACAAATCGCCGGGCCCGGATGGGTTTCCCGGGGTGTTCTAGAAATGCTTTCCAGCTGAGTTGGTTCCCCTTCTACATAGACTATATAACTACAAAACACCTACCCAGAACATGGGGTGAAGCAAAGACCCCGCACACGTTCTGCCTCATACAGGCCAATAAGTTTGTGATGTAAAGATGTTAAGATATTGACTCCAGGAGGTCATCAACACATTGATTAACTCAGATCAAACAGGCTTTATACCTGAAAGACGGGGAGTCTTACCCATCGACGCTTCTCGCTCTAGATGCCGAGAAGGCGTTTGTCTTCGGTCAAATGGGATTGGACCAAACGTTTACCGAACGCTTTACTGTTTCCCATTCAAAAGAGCAACACGTTAAGGTTGCTGCTTATCTACAATTTTGTTGGCCACAAGACAAGACAAAAGAGCACAAATTATCACTACGTGCACATGATGTCATTTTATAATTTAGGGATCCCAGCACTTCCATACCTGAACTTTTAAAACTTCTGAACAACTATGGTGCAGCCTCAGGCTATAAAGTCAATGAATCGAAATCTGAAGCCATGACGTTGAATAGATGCTGGCCCTCGGAATTATCTAATAAAGTGAAATTTTACCGGTCACCCCAGGGATTTCCACACCTGACAATAAATATTTCCTCGGACGCTTCTCGATTATACAATTTGAATTATGGGAAATTAGTCGAACGGATACGAAACGACCTACAAAGATGGGAATTACTGCCGCTGTCCTTTTTCGGTAGGATTGACACAGTTAGAACAAACTTTCTACCCATACTGTTATATTTGTTTCTGTCTCTCCCTGTTCGGATTTCAGCAAACAAATTTAAAAAGTTACAAAAAATGAGTTCTTCTTTTATTTCGCTAAAAAAGAAAACCACAATTACATTTACACACTTGTAAATAAAAAATAGTAAAGCACACGGTGGTCTAAATGTACCAAATCTGATATTATATTATTGGGCCGCACAATTGCACGGGGCAGTAGAATGGCTAAAGCGACACGAGGAAACAACTTGACTATCTTTACAGCAAAAATCAGGCCCTACAGTCTCACTACAACTATTGCCGTTTGCCATCTGACTTCACGTGGACAATGGCAGTTTCTTACATGAGAACCTTCTGATTTAAAACGCTTCTTCATTGACATCATAAAGAAAGGGGATGGTAGAAAAGTGGTTTCGCATATGTATAAACTGCTACAGACATCTGTAATGGGGAGTTCTCTCGGAGTCAAAGAAAAGTGGGAATAAGAAATGAATGTTGTGACTAAAGAGCAAATCTAGGAACAAATGTGTTAGGCGCAAACTGACTACCAGCCCCACGTGGAAAGAATTCATATGGAAAGTGAATCTCTGTTTTTTCTAAACTCCATTTATCATTTCCAAATTTGATAAAACAAAGACTAATCTTTGCTGGACACAACGTGCACAAATTGGAGACCACGCACACATTTTCTGGGATTGTCCTAAATCCCGAAAATCCCGAAAATGTACTGGGAGGGGATACGGACGGGAACTTTCTAACATTTTACAAATTATTATAAACAGTGACCCGCTGATTTTGGTTCTTCGAGTGCTTCCCTGTAATTTTTCATGTCAACTAAAAATGTACCTTCTCAAATTTCTGATACTGGTGGCGAAAAAGATGATAACTATGACCTGGTGTAAACCATTACCCCCCCGACTGTAGATCAGTGTAAGGAGCCAATGATCAAGGTGTACACCATGGAAAAAATAACAGCACATGACCTTATTCAAAAAGACATGGAACCCACTAATTACTAACATTACTAACATTACAAGCCACTATAAAGGCACCGATAGGCCCAGATCCTCAAAGTAAAAGGGTGTGTTTTTGTTTTTGCTTTTGTCTTTGTTTACGCTTCATTTCATAAGTAAATATCACCATCTAAGTCATTCTACTCAACCTTCAATATGCATCATTATCAATATTATGACAATTTACCCATCATTTATTTAAGCTTGACATATCAAGAAACACATTTGTTCTATATCATTGATATCATTGATTTTATTTCACTCCATTACACAGAGTTGCTGTTGCTATTTGTTATATTGCTGCCTTGCTACGCTTTCCCCTGCTAAGGATATGCACCTTCCTCCACTTTTGTATGTCACCCTATGTTCTTCTCTCTTCTGAAAATATGTATTCACCACAGCCATTGGTACATGGGTACATTCTCTTTGCCAAATCTCCAACCGTCTGTCCTTTTGCATTCCTGTCTTTCACACCATACCTAACCAACACTTCTTTGTTGTTGAAGTCTGCTGCAATCACCAATCTCTCCTCTCTGGAGACACCTTCTACCACTTCATCCAGTGTACTCCAAAATTAACTTTCTCCTCTAACTGACAACCAACCTGTGGTCTGTTTTCTTATGTGCACCGACAACATAAGAACACATTTAATACACCTTCAACTTACAACTTACAACTCACTTTGCACAAACTGCTCCTTTCAAATTAGGATTAATTGCATTGCACAATTCAGTTGTGTATGTCTTTGTGTGTGTGTATAAATACACACACACACACACACGCATACACAAGACTTTTCTAATGTAAACAAAGTATTAAGGATTTTAAAGGCTATGCTTGACAGGCCCCATCTAACAGACCAAACCAGCAAAGAAACAACATCCAATCCTATGGGAACTTGCCGGCTCTTCAAAAAAGCACATCCTTACTAATAATGTCTACAATGTTTTACTTTTACTATGCCATTCAACCATAACTCATGTCATTTACAACATTTCAATGAACAACTCCAAACTTCTCAAACGCATTTTCACAACTTTTACATTTTTGGAAATTCATTAAATGCTGCATACGCAAATGGCACCGGTTTCTTACAATGACCCAGGCGTTTGGACAATGTTTGATCAACAACTGTGTCCCGTCATTTAAGTAGACTTGGATAAAACCCTTTCCTCTAAATCACTGCTTTTCAACCTTTTTGGACCCACGGCACATTTTTTACATTCAACTAAATCCTGTGGCACAACAACAATCAAAAAAGTTAGAAAACGTTACAAAACGTTTCCAAAACACCACTTCTGATGTCCGACATGTCATCAATGCGTCTGGCAACATTCGGCCCTTGCCCTCGGGCCATAACGCACGCACAAACGATCGTTTGGAATGACTAAATATTTTTTAGACCAATTAAGCACAACTGGACTTTTTCCCACGGCACAGCTGGCGATCTCTCGCGGCACACTGGTGTCCCACGGCACAGTGGTTGAAAATCACTGCTCTAAACACTACATGAATAATGATGTTAACATGCTAAGATGATTCATTGTCAAAAACAAAAAATGCATGTTACCTGGCTCTACTGTCCACTGGCTGTGAGTGAATGTCCAGGCTTGAGATATGGTCTCAGAGGAGCGGGTACAGGTTCTGATCAGCTTCTGTCAACTCAGTCCTCCTACATGCAAACCAAAACAAAAAAAGATGAAGGTTCAGTGAAACATCACATTCTACAGCACCGATACATAATGTATGACACACACACATACAAACACAGATACATAATGACATAAATGTTGTGTTTGATTCAGTTTATTGCACTTGGGAAGGGGATGTATATGCGGAAAGTGCATGTCACACATCAACAACAACAAAAAACTCTGTCTAATGGTGTGACGTAACTGGTGATTGGTGTTAAATACATATTATTCGCCAGATATACACAGCCAATGCTGCTATTTCATACAACACTGTTCAATTACGTTTTATTCAAAGCCGAACAAAAGCTGCAGCATGACGCGTATGATAATTATCCACTTCCCAGCTATTTGAAAATCGCACATGTGAAAATCGCCAATTCCATTCTCAAACAACACATTGTGCAGCCGTACGAAGCAGCTCGCTTATACAGTTTTCGGCTCCACTCACGCTTGGAACCACAGTCGCAAAGCGTACTCTACTGTACAGTACTGAAGCGACCCTCGTGGAAAAGCACCCACAAACACTAATACGGACGACGTCCGGTCGCTCGGACAATAGTAACAACGTACGTAACCGTCGGTGCGTGTAAACACACATAGGTAAAGTGTGTGTTTGCATGTGGAGCACTAAAGCGATATCATTCATCGAAAAGAAGACAAATTTACCAAATGTTTGCTCCGCGGAATCCCATTCCTCACGGTGGAAGTGCCGACTTTCAAACAGGAAGCGGAAGGTTCAAAACGTTGATATACCGTACGGCAAGCACGTGTTGCGTCACCCGTGACGTCACTACAAGACACGCCCCCAACGCGATTTCCGTTTAAAAAACGAGCAAGGCAGTCCGGAAATGTGCTGAATGATCAAGTCATGCGCTGTACATGATCAAAGAGTGTGTTGTATTAAACTCTTAATATTACATTGTCTGGCACTGCAACAATACTGCTAAAGAAGTACTGTGACTGAACAAAGGAGCAGTCTGTCACTGAACGGGCTCCTCTGGCTACAGATGACCGTGTACAGAGGGTGACTGACATAGTTGCCCTATAATAAATGTATTCTAAAGCATACAAATATTAGATTAAATATATAATAGAAAAAATACAACAAATTTCAAGGCTTCCCACATTTCATTGAGTATTCGATAATAGGATTATAGCTGGCTTGGACATTTGTATTTGATTTCTTGAAGCCTCTCTTTTTCCTCATCTCACAAGTGCTCCTTCAAGTTCTGCTGCATCATTTTCCATTCACTGTCAAAAAAAGAACGAGGCAACCCAATCTGTCGTCTGTCTCGCTCTTGGTGTTTCCCTGATGACCAAAAACAAGAATGACACATAATCTCCTTCCTGTGCTCCCATGCTGAGAGAAGAGCCCCTATACACTTTGAAATGTGACAAATCCCAGGTGGAGGTGGTGGCAAAGAGGCTGAAGGATCGGGTTTAGGACCAAGAGGCTTTGGACCCAGATGTCGCCGGTGCGCATCCCAGCACGGCAGAAGATTTGGGTGATGCGCCACCGGGCTTTAAAAAAAACCTTGGGAACTAGAGGGACTGTTATTCCAAGTCTGATTTGTCTGTTTCTTCTTCTATGATCATTATTTGTTCATACAGATACTTACCTCAAGGTGTTTTCCTTACTGAAGTGGTCCCTGTCTAAATATTTTGAAGGACTGGCAGACAGAGGCAACGTCCACATTTTAGACGATCCTTTATTCTTGTACAAGAAGGAGCGTTCACATAGCAACTACGCAGTGGAAGTTACAAATGAAGATTCCAAGTATGACTCCGTTTTAACCTGTCTTTTCGACATTTCAGGACATAGGCGTTACTAAGTGTGACCGGGTGGTCTGTCTCCCTCCCGATCACGGCATGGCGCTGTGTTGCTGGTTGTAATTGGTGAGCGCGGTGGCGCGCAATATAAGCCGGCTCTATTACTCACTTCTCCCTCTCTGCTTCCGCTGTGCGTCTGGTGTGCTGGGTCGTCGCATTATTACGGTAGGCATCGTAATAATCGAACCGTTTCCTATTTGTTATACTTGGCTCTGGAGCTTCATCCTCCTGCTCTGTTACAGTGCTGTGAGCGGTGGTGGGTTGGAGGGAGCAGGCGGTTCTGGTGGGCGACTTCCCGGGTGCAGTAGAGCTCGGAGGTAAGCCGATCGTGTTTGTCCGTCACTGCAATTATACACCTATCCGCACTAGTTGTGACACTTTTCTCTTTGGCTGTGCAGTGAAAGCTTTTGTGACCAGCGGCTCCCACTCTCCTAGTGCTGCCGCAACTCAATTGGCGTCCTGGTGCCCCCGATCATCGGCCACCATCACGAGGTTGCTCGGTCCTGGCTCGATCCCGAAGCAGATCATAGAAGCTCACCTGTCTCACCTGTCTTTCCTTTCTTTTTCTTAATATTATTGTTTTCTTTAGCGTATTGTGGGAAGGGAGGCAACAGGAAGTCTAGCCTTAAGAGCAGGCAAACGGGGTGGACTTTATAAAAGGGGCAGGGAAGCTCACTTGGGCCTTTCTTCCTGCACCCACACACCTGAGAGAGCAGCGGAGCCAAGGCTTTGTTTGGAGTGGAGCTGGTAGGCCCCATTTGTTTGAAATGTTTGACAGCATGATTTTAATATCACCTGGTCACTAGAGAACCACAAAATTATTACTTAACCTTTATTGTACAAATTGTTTGTAGGTACGGTGTGCAGACATATTTTAAAATTGATTTTATCCCTATTAAAACAAAACATTAATGTTGTCTCTGAATATAGATGCCAGTCACCTGTATGCCCAACTGGGAGGAGAGATTACTTTCTGGTTTTAAAAGGTATATCAGTTATTTTGATATTATGTTGTGTAAAAAAACATTCATTGTAAAGTTTCTTTTGTATATTAATGTGTTTTGTTTCTTTTAGTTTCAACAAAGAGCCAACCACTGTTCCCCCCACCAGGGTTATGCAGTCTGGCCCCAGGGTTATCTTCTTTTTATCCATTCCATGGTTGGTTTGATTTGTATTATCTTTATAATTTGCTTATGCCCAACTGGGAGGAGAGATTTTATTTTGATATTATGTTGTGTAAAAAAACATTCATTGTAAAGTTTCTTTTGTATATTAATGTGTTTTGTTTCTTTTAGTTTCAACAAAGAGCCAACCACTGTTTTTCCCAGATTTATTTGGTTTACGCCTATTCTTATTTTGTCACCTGATCAGGCCATTTTATTATTTTTGGGGGAGTTTTCTTCAGCCATTTTGCATGCTTAGTGTGTGGTTTAAGTCACCTTACGATTGCTGTGTGTAGGCAAATAGAGTGGGGTTGTGTGTGTGTGTGTGGGGTGAAGTGACAATTTGCCTGTGTTTGTGACTATTTTCTCTGGCAGTTCAGAACTCCACAAGGCCTTCCCCCCTTCGGGGTTTATGCAGTCTGGCCCCAGGGTTATCTTCTTTTTATCCATTCCATGGTTGGTTTGATTTGTATTATCTTTATAATTTGCTTTCTTTAGAGACCAATATTGTATCAAGTATATTGTTAATAAAACGTGTATTTTGTTGTATAGCAGTCTCTTGTTCCAGTTTATTCTGGGTCTTCTGCCATGGTTGTTCACTTGGTCACAGTATATTCAAACGTGTTACAATTAAACTTTAGTTTTGGTTAAGTTGAGTTGCATTTAGTTTAGTATTCATTTTCTGTAATAATCTGCGATTATTTAGTTAATTTTAGTTGCTTTAAGTTGAATTTTGGTTACATTCATTTATATTCTTTTGGGTTTAAGATTTGGATTACTGTTATCTTTATTTAGTTTAACTTGGTTTATGCTAGGACTGTTTTAATTTTTGTCATTAAAAGGTTGGATTTGTTATTATTGGTTTCTTTTTTTGCTTTTCATGAGATAAATTGTTTCTATTGGTTTCCTTTGGTGTTGTACTGTCAAAGTGTGTGTTTGTTTTATGTTACTTTGTTTTAACTGTGATTTAGAACCCATTGGGGTTTCCCCACACTGTACTGTTGAGGCTAATTAACTTTTCTTTGTGTGTAACCTTTGGGTGCAAATCCCAGGTGGCGTTGTTGACGTACCACACCCATACGCACACACACCCCTCACCTGCTCCCGCCACATAAGGTAACTGACAAACAAATATCGCAGATATATCACACATATATTTCTATGATTGTTTCTGGTACAAGGTTGGTTATATGACTTCAGATCTCTGGGAAACTTTCAGGTCGTGTTGACAGGGTTTCGTAGACACAGGAGGTCAGAAAGCGCAGGGGTCCGTTTCATAAAGCAGGCTGAGAAAAGCGACGCTTAATGTGAATAGCCTGGCTACACTTAGCCAAAACAAATGATTTGAGGCTAACTCGGTTCCATAAAGGCTGAGCCGCGTTTACGCAGCCTCACTAATTCTAGCCAGCCCATGCGGTCGAACACAGATCAAGCGGATTCACAATGGCAAAATGCACGAGGACAGAGCGAGCGGCGGAGCCCTGTGAGGAAATCAAACACATAATAACGAATAGAAGCAACACGGCAGCAACACATGAACTCAGAGAGGTTGTTACTATAAATAACATAAAGACCGGCAGGAAACTGCCAATCAGTTAAATGCGTAAGTATCTACAACCCAAGTTAAGCTGCCATTAAATAAATACCACGGAGTTAAAGCTTGGACATAATGTACAATTTATATATATAATATATAACAAAACATACAGGCTGTCAATCCTAACATTAAACTTTTTACTATTAAACAGCGCCAACCTGTCGGGTGGTGGTGTGCGGGGGAGGGGGGGTCGGACGTCGCAGCAAGTTAATAAATTAAAAATATATATATATATATATATATAAACATTGTTCAGAGTGGTATGTATGTCCAAGAGCTATATTTACACTTGGATATCATCTGCACTAATTCCAATCCAATGGTGTTTTTTTTTTTACAGTAGTGAAAAAAAAACGATATGACTGTCTCTGAAGATGCACTCCCAGACAAATGGAATGGATTGGGGTTATTATTTTAATATTTTAAATGTAACCAATACCTAGTCTTTAAAACAGTGTTTCATGGTGTAGTTTATTTAATTTTTTATTGATGGTGATCTTCCTGTTTTTAAAAACGCTTAAAAACCCACTTCTTTTCTTTGGCTTTTTAACCCGTGTGAGAAGCACCTTTGATTGTGTAACTTTTATCATCATTTATTGTCAATGTGTTGATTTTATCTATGTTTTTTTAACTGTGTATAGCACTTTGGTACTCGTTTACTTGTGTTAAAGTGCTATATAAATAAAAGTAAGTTGAGTTGACTAATGAAGTCATATATTATAATAATTGAACAAGCCTATTAAAAGGCCCTACTATCCCTTGCCCACTCTCGACGACATCACAGCTAAGCTGACAGGAGCCTGCTATTTCAGCGTCACACTCTTCTGGGCAATCAAGCTTACAGAAGAGTCGTCCAAACTGACCACCTTTAACACAGTGTTTGGCCAATACAGATTCCTCCGCCTTCCTTTTGGGATCATATCAGCCCAGGACGAGTGGTCTACAAGGAGTCACGGCCATAGTGGATGACGTCCTTATTTTTGGAAAGCACGACGAGAACCTTCGTGCCATGCTACAGCGTTCCAGAGAGCGAGGAGTAAAGCTCAACCCAGAGAAAAGCACTCTCTGTGCCACAGAAGCCAGTTATTTTGGGCACATCATCAGCAAGGATGGAATTAAGCCAAAGGTGAACTTGAAACAATTCTTGGCACGATCAATTATCTGTCAAAATTCGCACCTATGCTCTCAGAAATCAGTGCCCCCCTGTGTCAATTAATGAAGAACCCCAGCAAGGAGCTTAGGCTCCAGGTCGATGCATCAAAGCATGGACTTGGTGCAGTGTTATTGCAAGAAGGAAGGCCCATCGGCTATGGATCAAAGTCACTCAGTGACAGTGAAGTGAACTATGCCCAAATTGAGAAAAAACTTTACGCCATCCTGTATGGATGTAAACATTTCCATCAGTATGTATGTGGAAAGCGACCACGAACCATTGGAATACATCATGAAGAAACCGCTGGCATCGGCGCCCCCGAGGCTACAAAGGATGATTCTCCAGCTACAGACATACGATTTCACCATCATTCACAGACCAGGCAAGGACTTTCCCGTCGCAGACACCCTCTCCAGGAAGTCGCTGTCTGACCCGAATGACAGTCTCAGCGAAGGTACGGACATGCAAGTACACACAGTGTATAGCAACCTACCTGTCAGTGACACAAAGCTCAACGAGATCAGAGCAGAGACTGAGAAAGACGCACAACTTGTGCTACTGAAGCATAGCAGAGTACTGGAATCACAGGAGTGAACTCTGTGATAAATAACATCATATTCAAGGGGGACAAAATCATCATCCCTACCCCTCTGCGCACAGAAATGTTATCCCGGATACATGCAGGTCACATGGGCATGGAAAAGTACAAACTACGAGCCTGTGACATCCTATTCTGGCCTGGGATGAACAAGCAGATAGAGGAGATGGTTGGAAAGAGCAGCTTCAACCAGACATCACCAGCCGCGAGGATGTATACGCCAAGAGAGTTCAACAACAACAGAGTCAGAAGAAGTATTACATCCGATCAGCCCGCCCGATGACATTACTGCAGCCAGGACAAAGCATCCGACTCCAGGAGCAGGGACGCTGGAAACCAGCAGTTGTCATCCAGCCAGCTGACACGAACCGATCCTACCACGTACGTACTGCCGAAGGACACGAGTACCGCCGAAACAGACTCCACCTTCTAGACACAAACGGAAGACACAGAGATGAGGTGCGCTCTGATGAACACTACACCACACTGCCTCATGCCCCACAGGCAACCAGTGCCACACATGACACCACACCGCCCACTGTGACTGTTCCTTATCAGACCAGGTATGGACGTATGGTCAAACCTAGAAGTGTAATGGACTTATAGGTAAAGTCACGCGAGGACTGAGTTTATATTAAAAAAAAAAAAAGAAAAAAAAATCTGTAAATTGCATGTTGGTTGATTGATAATATTCTGCCTACTACTAACTGAACTTGAATATTTTGCATTGGTTATAATATGCATTTCAAAGTAATGCACAGTCTGATTTACAGTGTACAATTTATTTTTCACACCACTTGACTTAATTGAGTTATTTCACCAGAGCTATACTACATACAAGTTTTTCAAAATAAGGGGATGTAATATTCTCATAGAATATATTGTAACAAAACAAAATCGCATTTATGTTGTCTTATTGGCGCAACCACATCGACAAATCGAAAGGTGCGATACATTAAATTCATCCACAGCGTTAACCGGCTTTGCGGTAGTAACGTTCAACAAAATGTTGTTCTCGTCGGCATTACCGTCACATTTTTCAGCACAAGCAGCAGAAGTAGTTGCACTCACAGAAGCATGCAAAGGAGGAAAAGATAAAGTAGCAAATATCTACACTACACTACAGCCTGTCTTGTGTTGTACACTATGTACAAACAGTGCAGGACGACGGCATATTCTCAATGTATGCGCCTTCTCATGCATTCTGCTGACCAATCAGACTACAGATGGTATTGCACTCTAGATGGCAGTATTGTGTTAACAACCCTGAAACGGCGTGTGAAACCTTAAGGGTGAGTGGATGAAACAATTCCAGCGGCGCCGAGCGTAGGACGTAGCCCTGGTCACATGATGGTTGAATTAAGACACTTGTCATAAATCCATTTCGTGCACCACAGGTTTGAACAAACGGTTTGAAGTAATCGGGGAATGCGTTGCACCCTCAAAATGAACGGCCCACAACCACGTACGTCTTTGTTTTTGCTACTTTTAATAAAAGAAAAACTGTCCGCAGTTCAACACGACCACGCATTTCGTTTTCTTCCTGTATATCCAACAACGTACTTCACTCATCCTCTTATCCTTTAGAAAAAGGTACTGTCTCTTTAAGTACAAACATTTCCAATCTTCATAATATGCAGAAATTCAGATAAATAATATTTTAACTTTGAAATCGTTACAATTACATGAACCAACTGTAGCACGTAAAGCATATTACTTCCACTGGACACTGATATTCTAACATTAACAAATATGCAATGACTGTTCCAGTGTGCCACAAATCCTAACACTGCGGAACATACTAGAACTTCTTTTGTTTTTGTACAAGCATTATCTGCTTCTGTGGTCCATGTGGTTTGTTCATTTGCTGCCATTGGTCATGTACATATCAGATCTAGCAATGGTTGAGTTATTTTAGCGTAGTTCGCTGTCCACGATAAAAAAAACTAGTCATTCCTAAGAATGACATCATTTGTTTTTGGGTTTGAGGTTTTGGCGCTTGTAGGATTTCTTAACGCGATATGCGCACCGACACTGGGTTTCGCTCAATGAGCTCGACGTATGCGCCAGTCCCGCGACTTGCAGTGTAACAAATGGTTTTTCAGGTTCTTTTAGTAGCATGTCCACCCTTGACATTACTTCTGCCTCCTCTTTAGTTTCATCATGTTCTAAGTTGCTTTCACTCTGTGTCTGTGTGTGTGTGTGCGGGGGGGGGGATGCATGACCTGTTTCGTTATCTAGTCATGCTGATGGCTGCGGTCGGGGATTATGATCCTCACCCTGTCGGTGCCTCCGTCCTCGTCCCCTTCCTCCCCTCAGTGGAGCCTCGCATGTTTGGGCCCAAGGTCCTCTCCTGCCACAATTGTAGCACTTGTCTTGTTGTCTCTCTCCGTCCTCCTTCCAGACAGCCCCTCGTCCTCTCCTCTGTCCACGTCCCTGTGTTCCTTGAAAATAAACATCACTTAGTGAGAGATTAAATGTATGAAATGTATCGCTCACCTTCTTCTGTGGTCTGTGTTTTTTCTTTTCAGGCAGGACTTCCTGCGCATGAGCAGCATCAGTTCTTACATTCTGCAGATTAGCTGTATATATATTTGACAGTAAATGCTGTTATCTCATTCCTTGAAGGAATGCATGGAATAGGGACTGTCTGCTGTATTGTCCACAGCAATGCCACTGTTTGCTTCAAAAATCTAATTTAGTCTGAATAGATCAGAACTGATTCTCCATCTTGCTGAATACATTCAGCTATTTTTAAAAAAATTTGCCTGTCCTCTGTACTCTTGGGCATCTTGGCCAGCTCTAGGATTTGGCACTTCAGTTATTGGAAATTCATCTACAGTGTCAGACATGTATGTTTTATGAGTGGCAGTGTATGCTTTACCTGATCCTGTTTTTCCCATCAGTGGCTGTCAGTGAGCTTGTTTGACTGAATGATGGTGACAGTTCAGGAGGCTCTGGGGCTGTGTGAAGAGGAGCGGAAGGGGGCGCTGTCGGAGCAGGGGTAGTTGGAGGACATCTGCGTACTTCAGCTAGGGCATCTTGTTGATTTTGCGTTGGTTGCGGGTAGGGAGGGGGTTCTGGCCGACAGCTCGGACACAGGTCGTCATCCTCCCGGCAGTCTCCCTTGTTTTCTCTGTAAGAATACAAAACAGGGTGGAGTGTTTTAGGAGATTCACATTTGGCATCTGTCATTTCTTTTGTGTCTTTTTCTTCGCTTTTACGTGTCTCTTCTAATATTCTCTTGTTCTTTCTGTCTCTCAGAAGTCAGCCATAATACTTTCCTTTTGCTTCACTTTCTCACTCCCCCTCTCTATCAATTTACTCATCTCCTGCACTCATTCACTGTCAACTTCCCTGTAAACCCATATTTCTTTTCCCATTTGGGAAACATAACACTGAAGTACCGCCCAGGTAGGACGAATACAGATGCAGATTTCCTGTCCCGCACACCTGCAAGTATGGACTCTTATATGAGTGAGTGCACGGAGCAGTGTTCTCCTGAAGTTTTAGGTGCGATATTCAGTGCAGTTGAAACTCAAAGTCAGCACAAAGTAGACTGGATCTCAGCCATAACCTGCAGCCCACTTGTTCAGCAAATCGCTGCAGATGAGGTACCAGACATTAAAGTAACACCACAGGAGTTACTACAGGCACAGTTGCAAGACCCTGCTATATCCACAGTACTACAGTTGAGAAAGTCGGGAGGAAAACTGGACAGAAAAGTTGTGGATATGGAAGCAGCGAACAGTAAGCAACTTCTACGTGAATGGAAAAGACTGTATGTTTCTCAAGATGGACTGTTGAAACGCAAAACAACAACCTGTACGCAAATTGTGCTTCCAGAGAAGTACAAAGGACTGGTATACAAGTACCTTCATTGTGAAATGGGTCACTTGGGGGTAGAACGTGTTTTACACCTGGCTAGACAGAGGTTTTATTGGCCTGGAATGCAAAAAGACATTGAGTTTTTTATAACCAAAGTTTGTAAGTGCATCATCCAGAAAAAACCTGCAGTACAAAGTAGAGCCCCCATGTGTCATGTCCCCGCAACAGCACCATTTGAGATGGTTTCTATAGACTATCTTCACCTTGAAAAAAGCAGGGGAGGGTATGAGTATATTTTAGTGATTATTGACAACTTCACTAAGTTTGCCCAAGCCTACCCAACCCGTAACAAATCAGGGAAAACAGCAGCAGAGAAGATTTTTAATGATTTTGCTCTTAAATTTGGTTTCCCGGCTAAAATACATCATGACCAAGGCAGAGAATTTGAGAACCAGTTATTCAGACGGTTGCAGAAGTTTACTGGTATGGCCAACTCAAAAACAACTCCCTACCATCCACAAGGGAATCCAGCTGAAAGATTCAATCGCACCTTGTTGTCAATGCTGCGAACCTTGGATGAGGAGAAAAAGGGAAGTTGGAGTGACTATGTAAATAAAGTTGTACATGCTTACAACTGCACAACCAGTGAGGCAACAGGATACTCTCCTTTCTATTTGCTTTTTGGTAGAAATCCCCGTTTACCAATAGACTTGATCTTTGGGATAAATGATGAGGAAGGTTGTAATTCACACCAGGAATATGCTCACAAATGGCAGCAGCAAATGAAGGAAGCATATGATATTGCATCCCGAACCATCAAAAAGACTACAGCTAGAGGAAAAACATACTATGATCAAAAGAGACAAAATGCAGTGCTTTCTCCAGGTGACCGGGTCCTTGTGAGGAACATGTCAGAGCGTGGAGGACCAGGTAAATTGCGCTCATACTGGGAAGATCAGATACACCTGGTGGTCTCTCGAAAGGGAAAGGACAGTCCAGTTTATGAGGTAAAGCCTGAAAGTGGCTCAGGGAGAGGCAGAATCCTCCATCGCAACATGTTAATGCCGTGTAATGCCTTACCACTTGAGAAACCAGCCCAAAACGCTGTAAAAGGACAAAATCCTCATATCCAACAAGGAAAGAGATGCAAAGGGACTGAAATAAGGCAGACAGCAGAGGAATCAGATGAGAGTTCAGATGACGAGATGCATTACTGGGCTCATAGACTGAGACACCATCACCACGAGCCTGGAGAGCAGACTGACACACCTCAAAGTATTCCTGAAAAAGCACCTCAGCCTGAACCTCGTGCTGAGGAAGATGAGTTTAAAATGGAGACTCCAGTGCAACTGCTAGTTGACAATGACACAACTGTAAATGACGAACCAACCCCAGAAATAACACGAACTGTTCCGTCTACAGACTTGTCTAGCAGCCGAGAGCCAGAACCTTCTAACACTCAGTTACGCAGGTCTCAGAGAGAAAGACGACCTAAAGAGACATTGACGTATGAATCATTAGGTCAACCCACTCAGCGTGTGGTAGGGCTTCACACCAACCCGCTGTATGTGAACGCTATGGCACCAGCGTATGGACAATACAGTATGCCATGGCCACTCCCACAAGTGTTTGGAACACCCTTGGTTTATCCTACTTTTGCTCCAGTAGGATACTATTGAAGGACTGTCTGTTAAGAGGTTCACTATGGACTGTTGAACATTATCCGGTGAAATATGGACACAGTAGCATGGACTGTTTAACTGAGTGGTTACTGTCCGTTATGAGTGTCATGGGGCAATAAGTTACCTACTGTAGTAAGTGGCTGTTTATACTTACCTGGTTTAGGAAAAGAAAATTCATATGGTTAAGAAGTGAATAATATTCTCCAAAAGGTGATATGACTGAAAATAAGTTCTAGTCATGAGCTAAAGGTTCAGAGATGTAGTAATGGCATGAAATGATGTAAATGGAATGTTTTCAAGAGGTACAGTGAGAGTCAGAAGAATTGACTGAATGAGTACTATTGTTACAACGGCCCAGAGTTAAACTACGCTAAGAGTGTTATTTAAGGGCAGGCTGTGATGAAATCACAAGGTATACAGTAGTAAAATACTTGAATGGTAAAACCTGTGACCCAAGGTCCTCTCCTGCCACAATTGTAGCACTTGTCTTGTTGTCTCTCTCCGTCCTCCTTCCAGACAGCCCCTCGTCCTCTCCTCTGTCCACGTCCCTGTGTTCCTTGAAAATAAACACCACTTAGTGAGAGATTAAATGTATGAAATGTATCGCTCATGTGGCACCTGGAATAAGACAACCATACTTATATAGCCAGTTATCTGATTGTATAATTTGTTGTGAAAAGTATTATCGCACTCGCCAATAGGTGGCAGTATAAGCTGTGACACTGAGTAGCAAACGCTATAGAAGAAGAATGTGTTGTGGAAGAATAAAAAAAAAATGGGATCCTCTCGGTCAGCGTGTGTGTACGTGAGGTGCCGAAATGTCTATAGTTTTGTGAGTTTTACCTGTCCTACCGGTGAAGAAATAAACTCAACGTTTTCTACACCACTGTTGTCTTCAATGTGCGCAAGCGGTGTAACACTCACCTTCTTCTGTGGACTGTGTTTTTTCTTTTCAGGCAGGACTTCCTGCGCATGAGCAGCATGAGTTCTTACATTCTGCAGATTAGCTGTATATATATTTGACAGTAAATGCTGTTATCTCATTCCTTGAAGGAATGCATGGAATAGGGACTGTCTGCTGTATTGTCCACAGCAATGCCACTGTTTGCTTCAAAAATCTAATTTAGTCTGAATAGATCAGAACTGATTCTCCATCTTGCTGAATACATTCAGCTATTTTTAAAAAAAATTGCCTGTCCTCTGTACTCTTGGCCATCTTGGCCAGCTCTAGTAGGGGTAGTTGGAGTTAAGCCAAAGGTGAACTTGAAACAATTCTTGGCACGATCAATTATCTGTCAAAATTCGCACCTATGCTCTCCTTCCCTTCTTTTAAAAACAGGCACTTGACATGGCCTGTTGAAAAAGCTGTGGTCGGTGCTCCTGACGGAGACGCTGGCCCTTTTAAAGGGCGCAGCTTAGACCCGACCGTCGAGGCCTGCAAGCAGAGGAGTCAGGAAGGAGAGGATAGAGAAAGTTTGTTTGTCGTGGTTTGTAGTGATAAGAATTTAATCAATTTAATAAATCTGCATCCTAAAGTAACTGAGTCTTTTTTGTGGGTTCTAACCGGACTCACCACAGTGATTCATCTTTCCACCGGCACCATCATACATTCGCTAACTTTTAATGGTCCTTCGAGACGGATGACGGCACACTGCGGTGCCCCCTCACCTAGCAGACTATGATCTCAGTGGTCCAGGGGCCCAGAGGCAGTTCAGGATTCTGCAATCCGAGCGTCCATTGACCAGAGCCCTATCACCACCTCTCAGCCAGCTCTCTGAGGCCTGCAAGCAGAGGAGTCAGGAAGGCGAGGATAGAGAAAGTTTGTTTGTAGTGGTTTGTAGTGATAAGAATTTCATAAATCGGCATCCTAAAGTAACTGAGTCTTTTTTTGCGGGTTCTAACCGGACTCACCACAGTGATTCATCTTCCTACCGGCACCATCATACATTCGCTATCTTTTAATGGTCCTTCGAGACGGATGACGGCACACTGCGGTGCCCCCTCACCTAACAGACTATGATCTCAGTGGTCCAGGGGCCCAGAGCCAGTTCAGGATTCTGCAATCCGAGCGTCCATTGACCAGAGCCCTATCACCACCCCTCAGCCAGCGCTCTGAGACCTGCAAGCAGAGGAGTCAGGAAGGAGAGGATAGAAAAAGTTTGTCCGTAGTGATAAGAATTTAATAAATCGGCATCCTAAAGTAACTGAGTCTTTTTTTGCGGGTTCTAACCGGACTCACCACAGTGATTCATCTTTCCACCGGCACCATCATACATTCGCTATCTTTTAATGGTCCTTCGAGACGGATGACGGCACACTGCGGTGCCCCCTCACCTAGCAGACTAGGATCTCAGTGGTCCAGGGGCCCAGAGGCAGTTCAGGATTCTGCAATCCGAGCGTCCATTGACCAGAGCCCTATCACCACCTCTCAGCCAGTGCTCTGAGGCCTGCAAGCAGAGGAGTCAGGAAAGAGAAGATAGAGAAAGTTTCTTTGTAGTGATAAGAATTTAATAAATCGGCATCCTAAAGTAGCTCAGTCTTTTTTTGCGGGTTCTAACCGGACTCACCACAGTGATTCATCTTTCCACCGGCACCGTCATACATTCGCTATCTTTTAATGGTCCTTCGAGACGAATGACGGCACACTGCGGTGCCCCCTCACCTAGCAGACTATGATCTCAGTGGTCCAGGGGCCCAGAGCCAGTTCAGGATTCTGGAAAAGAATACGCTTGAAAAGCTTTTTCTGTGTGTTGCCACTGTTACTTAATCTCTCTTGCCACATCCAAAATGGTGACGATGTCAACGTACCATTCAGTGCTCATTGCATCGCCATCTTGGAATTCTGCAGCCAGAAGTTGACCGTATTTGGAAAAGGGCCGCCACGTGGGAGGACGACCTGCTGACTATATCGGCAGCATCATACAGAGAGTCGGTGATGTCAACCTCAGGAAAAGCACGTCTGTAATTTTACACAAACTTAAATTAAAAATACATTTTCAGATGGGCACCGGCTCATAAAAGTTCTTACAATTATGTACAGAATGAGATCAGAATGATCTGCTGACTATTTCTTTTGGAGAAAGAGTCTATGGGGCAGACCGGTGACATACAAAAACTCAAAACTCCATGAGCACACGGAAACACTTCATGAAAAACAGTAATGACAACAGAAAGATTAAATACTTTTTCCTCCATGAAAACAGCTCTGATTAATTATTTATTGGTCATGTAAATGTCTTTGAAATGGGAAAACAGCTGGGAAAATTAGCTAATGATGTACCCTTAACTGAATCTGACACGCAGCTTAACGACAACAGTTAAATGTCTGCGATAATAAATACCAAGAACAATCAGGAAATCCTGCTTTACTCTCCAGTCTGTCATCTAAATATACATTACTCACGAGCAATGTTATAATCATCTATCATGCGTAAAATAAACATAATTCAAGGTCTTTATTTTGAAAAGTAAATGGGAGCAATTAACGTGGAGCTGCGGTGGCCGGAGGTCCTGCCAACATCTGCATGTTGTCGCAACTGTCCACATGAAACATGATGAGTGCTTTTGTATGTTTATTTAAGGGAGGAGGAGGAGGAAAAAGAGGTCTGGTCACATCAGCCATTTGTGTACTGGCTAACCAGAGATAACGCAACGTGCCAGGTTAGTCCTATATACCCTATTTCCACAAACTGATCGCTGGTGTGAAAACATTTCTGTGTATGTAGTAATCACACATAGAATGTATTCAACTGCCACCATGAGTCAGTTTATCCAAAGGACAGACGATCATGGAGACGGTCCAAGTATCTGAAGGACCGATGATGGTGGAGACAGTCTAAGTGTCCGAAGGACAGATGGTGGCTGGAGACAGCCTACCCGAGGTCAAAGATATTTGGTTCTCATGCATTCCATAATGTTATCTCGCTATATAACATGGAGACTCCTCACTACAGGACTTTGTGTACTGTGTGACTGAGTGCCTCTTGCTGCAATTTATAATTATTAACAATAACAACTGAGTCTCAACAACTCAGTCCCATCTGAATGTGGACGCTGAAGAGACAGCAGGTTAAAATCCCGTTCAAACATCACTGCATGATTATACATTGCTCATCATGCTCACTGTGAAACCTCATACACACAGACTCTTACAGAAGATTTTACATTACGGAGCTAACAAAGTCCTTTTAATCTGCAGTTCCACTGATTTGGACACATGTAGCTCCACTAAGTTCACAGTTGCAGTGCACGTGTGCAGTAATAGTGTATCTGTGGTGGCTCTGGTAGGAATGGGGGTCTTTGGGGACAGTTGGGGCTGTCATCCTACCCAGAAGACAACAGGTGGCTATTCTTGTAACCAGGCCTTTCTCTAATACCACCATGCCGACTGAGCGTGGTGTTAACACTTTTACAGCTCCCGAGGGCAACGCAAGACCCACTGCGGGCTTGTGTAAAAGCCTGTGGTGACAGGTCACCTTGGCAGAGGGGGCACTGTCTGCGTGGGCAGTCGGCCAGGTCAGATCAGGTCAAATCTGTTAACAGACAAGTAACCTCAGTTACAACATACTGCTGAAATAAACACCGACGCGTATCATACTTTATAGTAAGTACTGTATCGTCATTAAACACATCGCTGTGTGTCAACGTGACGATACGATTCGTTTTTAAAGAGTATGACTCTCATTTCTATATTTAAGTTTCAAGTAAGTACAAATGGCCCTGCTGTAGAATAGGTCACTAGCACCCCCTTGCTGATTGTAAGAGGAGACAAATGGGGTGGGATGTGATGTGTTTTTATCTATTGTAATGCGATTTGGCCATAATGTACCGAGTTGTTTGTCCACTGTCATTAAACTAAAGAAGAAGAAAATGGTCAAACAGGATCTCTCTGTCAGTCTCTCTCTCACACACACACACACACACACACACACACTTCAGTACAGCTGAAGTTGAAAAGTTGATGTCAAACTAATTGCTCCATCAAATACCAGGAACAGCACCATAACTCCTCTGCAGTGCAAATCATAATGATTTCACTGAAACAAACATGACATAAACCTGTCAAATTTATTGCATAGCTCCTTTATTTTACAACACATGCAGCAAATTAAACATCTGACCTCAGCTTAACAGAGCAGGCTAAGGTGAATGAATTTTAATGTGGCTGTTTTATGGTGGGTCTTGTACACTGTACTTCATCCAAATAATCTCATTACCGCTAGGTGATAGGTGCAAGCACTTCATCGTCTACATTAAGTAAGACATCAAAAGTATTCCGGGCGTACAAATACTGTGGCCTGTACCTTGAGAGCGGTAACCTTATAGCTCATCAGGACTGCGCTACTCCCCGACAAGATAAAGCCATCTCTGATTTATGGATCAGAGAAAGGCTAGAGTTTCACAGGGAGGCACCATCAAGGACGCGTTTACGCTCGGAACACTGAGGTTAATGTTACGCATCCAGACATTTGCCTGCAGTGATGTGTATATGGCCTGTCGACTGAGATTATAAGAAGCATTACATTTAGCCAGCTCAACAGGCTGGTTTGGATTAGTATGTTTAAGGCCTTCATTTGTTTCTCTATGAAAACGGAGCTTAGCTAAATCAAGACGCTGCGTTATCTTGTATTGCACGGATATATGAAACACGTAGACCAGGTTCTTAACCACGCTGGTAATGTGGTTTTGTTGACGGCCACATTATTGAAAATGACGGAATCAAATGTCTTGCCATGCAGTTAAGAAGTTGTCGTTGAATCAGTGCATTTACGCCCACCTTGTTTGCCCTACAGATTCTTCAGCTTGCACAGATAATGATGTCAACATGTATGTTATACTAATTTCTATACCTTGGTCCTGAAACTGAAATATTGTAAAATATAAGAGAGGTTGGTTTGGACTCCCAGGTGCAAACATGCTCTTACATACAGAGACTCAGAACTTTGTGACATTAGCAATTCGTTCAAAGCGCTCTCTCTGCCAAGGTCCAGTTCTGACCATTGCAATACGGTATGTTTTTATAGAAGATAATAAGTTTTTCACTTGGTTCGCATTTGGTCTTGATTTTCCTGTGCTCGTATGCCCTGGAAGCCCCGAGGTGGCAGAGACAGCTGTATATTGAGGAGCCGTATTGACATACACCAACAGGTATATATTGCTTTTTTCGTACGTCCAACAAACGTGTACTGTCTCCATCAAATAGCATCGTCTAACAAAATACCAAGTTTCACAGAACAATCACAGCAGCAATCACAGGGAACAACTGGAACTGAGTTCAACTAAGCCACAGCCTGATAAAGTTGTTCACATCTATACAACACCTATTCCCACCTGCATGGTCATGATCATGATCACCTGAAAGACTCACAAACAGTGATGGGAAAAAATGTAATTAAATTATTATATTCTCATTATATTCTCATGAAAGTCTCCTCTAAATAATCAATGTTTAGAATAAACATATAGCAAGATACGTTCCATATATGTGTTTCTCACAAACCTGGAATCACAAATTTATTTGAGGCTCATCATCCCGACCTCCGAGACTGTTTTCTCACTATTCCTAACGTAACAGGCCCTGACTCTGGACTGGACCATAAATATCCCCGTTAACACATTACACACTATTAAAAGCACATGATCCAGGTTGGACAGAAAGCAGAGCTACAGGAAAGACTGCAGCTTGCCTGGAATGGCTCTGGCTGACACACTGGCCTCACTCTGTGCCCCTTTCTCGACCCTACCCGCAGCATTACTACTGGAAGACCGCCAGTACATTTGACTGCTGATGGTCAAAATTGAATCCAGTGTTGTATATCGGATTTTAGGTAAGGGTTGGAGTGTATCTATAAATGTTTGATAACGTTTTGGCCCAGCTGACCCTCATAGTGAGACAAGACTGAACATGAGAAGCAGATTATTTTTCTATCCGCACACTCAGATGTCAACACATCAAATGATATATGACGTATCATTGTACTGCACATTAGCAGATGACCTCCAGTGACTGACTATGAATGAATGGACAGATAGATTAAATTGACAAAAACATGCCACATTATTACAACCTGCAGTCATTTATACTACAAACACAGGAATCTCATGGGGACATTTTTTGCTGACTGCACTTTGATGAGGTGACATCTTAATGATTCGCTGTTCTCTCACAATCAGCAGTAATGTAAAGCACTGAGGATCAATGAGCTGCTGCCAAGCAGGCAGCAGGGCCAGTTAGTCGTGTATTTCATCCCTGCATGTCCAGAAAAAATACCTCCTTGTTCCACTCATTCACACATAATATATATAATAACAGACCCACTAAAACTCAGTAAGACAGGGAAGCACCGTAGACGGAGACTTTGCGCACATATCAAAGTAAGGACAAAGGAAGCATTATCCAAATGTAATTTTTAAAAACACATTTGTTCAGCTATCAAGCTCCTCTGCTTTGGAATCATCTCCCAGCTTCAGTCAGGGAGGCGGACACCCTCTCTGTATTTATAAGCAGACTTAAAGCTTTCCTTTATGACAAAGCTTTTTGTTGTGGCTGGTCGAGGTCCGTCTTTGATCAGCTCTTAGTTATGCTGCCAGAGGCCTAGACTGTTCTAACTGACTGTTATATTATGTAATGTAACTCCCTTGCTGGAGTGATCAATTTCTCGAGTGATTTCAAGCTGCTACCGCATATGCAAGTTCCTCTCGCCCAAGATGACACAGATGAAAATTCAAGAAATTAAAAGAATCACGGAAGGGTTCAAGGGCGCAGGACTACTGACCCAAACGCTGCTGTGTCAGACCCACGCTCAGTGTCAGACCTGGGCAAAATCATAACCAATCAAGAGAGCCCTCGGACGAATAAGAATCAGGACTGAATAACCAGGACTGAATAAAATGACCACGGGCAAACACCACTGAAAGACATGCCTACAAAATACTGTAGCGCTGAAAGAAAACAACCGCAGGTGCTCGACTGTTATGCAAAACACAGGAGTAGATTTGCTAAGAGAAATGAATCATACAGTGATCCAAGATATAGAGTAAGAAATAGAAAGTTTTGTAAACTTTCTATTAAGAAAAGTAACTTAGAGGATGCAACGACTGCCAGCAATACAAGCGATAATGGCCACTAATCAATAGGGGGGTGACATGGGGGTCGATTATATGACTTCAATCAATCAATATCCAATATTGATTAAGAGAACCGTGGCTAATGCACGGCCTTGCTGGGTTGGTTAGCCATCTGCCTGATAACCATGACGCCGCAAGTAACTGGATCAGAGCGTTTGAAGAAGAGACTGTGGGCAAAATGCTGGTTCTTGGGGATATTAAAGCCATATGGGCACAGTGTTGTGGGGCTCCAACTATGGAAAACGTACAAAAACACAACAACAATTAATGGATGTTGAGCCCCAGAGCAGATGGAACTGAGTTCGATGCGTATCGATCCATACTCTGGAAGGCGGTGCGCAATGAATATCCAACAAAAGTGGACCCCAAAGTGTTAACAGAGACTGAAAATGCAGCATACATAACAAGTCAAATGAGGAGATGGAAACAGGAGACAGAGGAAGAAATAGACAAAAGCCCAGTACTGACCATCCCGGTCCAAAGCAGGTTGGATGACATGGTAGGGCTGACGTCGATGCTGCACAAACAGTTTCGTGATCATGTGGTACACGTCGTTGTCGAACACAGGAGGGATGAGAGACGAATGCTTGAACAGGACAAAAACATGCAGAGGAAGATTACACAACTGCAGCTAGGAGAGTTGCAGGGAAAAAATGTGGCTCCACACCTACCTGCTACACAGGGCCCACTCGCATCTGGACAAGGGCAATGGCACAGTGAGGACTTCTCAAGTGCCTTTAACACCATCCAGCCCCACATGCTACAGGACAAACTGAACAGGATGCAAGTGAACCACTGCCTGGTTGCCTGGATCTCCAGCTACCTCACCGGCAGGCCACAGTACATCAGGCTGAAGAACATCACGTCCGACACTGTGATCAGCGGCACCGGAGCACCGCGAGGCACGGTGCTGGCCCCTCTCCTCTTCACCCTGTACACCACTGACTTCTGTTACAACTCAGAGCTGTGCCACATACAGAAGTTCGCAGGTGACGCAAACATCATAGGGTGCATCATGGAGGACAGAGAGGAGGAGTTTCTGAACCTGGTAAGAGACTTTGCTGTTTGGTGCCACAGGAACCTAATGTTTTGGGCGTGCCCGAAAAGCCATTGCTATTTCCTTTGATATTTACTTTGTACATTTTGCGATTAGCGCTTGAACTTTACATCTGTATTTTTATGTAGTTACTGTGGTGTGTGTTTATGTATGTATACGTGTATTTATTTATTGACTTTTTTATTTCTTTCTTTATATTTTCTTGCATTCT
>JAFBJQ010000355.1:382537-429439 GCA_016785345.1 Trinectes maculatus | reverse complement strand
GAGAGACAATGGGTCCCCTCCCGTTTCATCTTGGACAATTCACTAATATCTTTAACTGCCTGGACTGTCTGGTAGTCGGTCCTAGAGGGGGGGGGGGTAATGTCATGTCTTGTGTCTGTTTTGGTATTATTTCCTGTTTTATTTTGAAACCCTCCCCTCCTCATGTTAGGTCGCTTCCCACTTCCCTTCAGGTGTTTCCCATTGTCCTGATTGTCATCACCACCTTGATTGTTTCCAACTGTTTCCCTTCCTTCAGTTTGTTAAATAGTCTGTGTTTCCCTTTGTCTTGTGCCAGTGTGTCTTTGTCTGTTGACCGATATCACGAGCATTTTGATTCCGAGCCATAGTCTTTGTCATCGCAATTTGTAAGTCGATATTTCTGTTTAAGAGTATTTTTTGTTTTGTAATTTTGATAGTTTTTGTTACCTTATCATAGCCATTATTTTGTACTTTGTCAGATTGTTTTTCCTCCGTTATGGAGTGTTTTCAGTTAGAGTGATTTTGGTTGTACTTTGTATCTTAGATAGGTTTTCTCCCTTTATGAGCATTTTTGTAGATTTTGAGTTGTTACTTTGATAGTCGCTTTAGAGTATAGAAAGTTAGTGTGTCAAAGTTTCATAGCCTTGCTTTTTCACTCTGGGAAAGAGATCTTTAAAAAATAAAAGACTGGCAATCAAGTCTCTGCTCCTGGGTCCTCTCTTTATATCGGCCTGACAATAACGTAAACTTTTAATTGTGACTAAATTGGTCATGAATGTGTATAGAAAATGTATGAGATCAGACACCATCGTTAGCTTTCAGCCAGGCTGTGGGGGGAAAAAACTCATCTTGGGACCATCAGTGCATCTCACCTATTGCAATCTTCCACCAGCCCCTCTCTCTCCTCCTTGCTGGGGTTCTTCTGTCGTTCGTAGGCGTGGAAAAGGATCTGCAGGGATGCTGGACCCCACTTGAACCTGTTCCTCCGCCCTTTCCTGGACTCTTCTGGCTCATCCGCTGACACAAGGCCATGTTTGGCATTTGTAAATTCTGCAAGGAGACGGCAGCATGTTTTCTGTCGAGGTTTCACACACTCAGGAACTGATATTTGATGGGCGTGTGAAAATGTGTGTGTCTGCGATATGTGATCAGTGTGTGACAGCAGGATCTGTGGTCTTTGCAGCTCCACATCCACAGTACTCACGCTGGCTGATCTCGCACTGCTTCTTGACGTACCAGCTGTACAGAGCAGCTCTCTTCTGGTTCTTCATGGGCGTACCTTTGTTGAGGTGCTGGGAGAGGTGGGACTGGTTCAGTCCTGTGGACTCCACTACCTCTCTCTGAGGGAGATTGTGCTGCTGCATGTAGCTTTTCACCATTTTTGCAACATGCCAGGGGTCCTCCCTATTGAGGACACACATACGTTTTGTATTCATTTGCCAAATGTATCTTCCTGTATATTTTAAAAAATTTTCAAATTAACTGTATCGCTCCTTTATTTTTCCCTGTTCTGCCACATATTTGTAACACGTAATTACCCAGTGGAAAGGTGCTTGACCGTCACAGTGTTTTACATTTAGGGAATAAAGCTTGGCCACTGAGACGGAAGTAGAGACAGGCTTATTGACATAGGGAGATAAGGGTAAGCACACAGGGGCAAAGTCCAACCCTTTCAGATCAGTGGAGAGGAAACATGTGAAAAAGGTTTGTTAAGCCTCATTTAACACTTTTACCTGTTAAGTTAGGGGAAGTGAAAATATTTAACAGTGCAAACATCTTAAACTTTGAAGGATTCAAATTTTACTGTGCACACATTTCTCAGGAATATTATTACTAAAATGTCAAAGAGCATTTTAATACTTTTTAAAACTTGTCCATCTTCAGTATGTTGTCTGAGCTGTATATTTCAAATATTCATAATGAATGTCCTAAACTGAATGCAGCAATATCGCTGATATGTTGTGTAAACATGAATTCACATGCCCAGCCCTACTTCATCAATCCTCACCTCTGCATGTAACTTATTCATTAAGAAATGGCCTGAGAATAATGATGGAGGTGGGTAATTAGTAACTAGCAAAGGTGGAACCCTCTTTAAATTCGCCTCAGGAGCCACGTTGCAGAGAGAGACAGAGAGACAGAGAAGCAGGAGAAGGAGGGAGGGATTGGTAAAGAGAGGGGCACCAAGCTAAGGTAGATAAAAGAGGGGTTTTACAGGTAAACTGGTTGTTTCGACTCTCATGTGCTTAGTTTTGATGATGTGGGAGGTAAAGTGAGGAGGGGGCAAGGAAAGGCGAGTTGATGAAGATCTGAAGGCATTTTCAGATTTTACCCTATCACACCCTATTGGGAGGCGACAAATTGCTCTGTGAGAACAGCAGTTAGTGAGACATTAAGGTGATTTTGCTGTTGCCATGGAGCTTCCAAAGAAGTACTGTGATCGACTTACTGCAGCAGCTGGTCGACTTCACCCTTCAGTTTGGCCGCCTCCTCTGGGGAAAGCTTCTCCAGCTCTCGGAATATAGGTGGAGAGAAATCCATTTCTCCCTCCTCCGAGCTCTCTCCATCCCCCTTCTCTCCCTTTTCAGCGCCAGCACTCGTCTTGTCGTGCTCCAGTTCCCCCATGGCTTGGACCAGGACGTCCCGGGACAGGCCGGACTCCAGCAGGGCCCAGATCAGCTGCTCCTGAAGGGCGGTCAGACGGCTCGACCTCGCCATGGCTGCTCTGGCTGTGTCCTCTCTGTCCATTAGTCTGATGCCTTACCTCCCTACTGCCTCGTAAACAAACACTGCTGTCATGTGCGCTACTACACTCCAATGACAGGCAGACAGCCAATGTTGGACCACATTGTAGCTTTCGTCCCTCTGCAGCTCCACAGAGTTTATACTTTCATTTTCCTTCGTGTTGAATTTCCTCTCGATGTGTCCTGAGCTGCCTGGTTTTAGCTCTCCACCTGCTGTTTTGCTTTCAAAGGTCAATTTTCTTTTTTTTTTTAACCTTCCTCCTCTTCACCCCCTCCTCCTTACATGCTCCCTGTGAACTTTGTCCCCTCTCTGTCATGCCCCAACAGTGACAAGAGTACAACATAACAACAATAAATGAAATGGAGGGGATGTTACCGATGCAAACAGAGCTGCAAAGGAAACCAAATCACCCCTCAAAGCAGTCACAGACGACAAATTATGAAAATACATAATACAAAGAAATTGTGAGATATTTATACATTTGTACACATGGGCAGCTATATGGGATTTTATACAAAGGCTATACTTTTGAGCAAAATTTGGTTTTCTTATTTGGTTATTGGTTGTTTGGTAATTTTTAAGTGCAATAGTGCAAATGTCAATTTCAGGCCAAGATTTGACATAATAACTTGCAAAAGGCCAAAGTTGCCGAACAGAAAAACAGTGTGACCTGTGTTACAGCACAACACGTGTAACCACTTGAGAGTGCTGTTGTTCTACCTACACAGGAGAGCTGCCCAGACAGGGGACAAGTCTGTGGACAGAGGACTCACTGAATGTCTTGGGCTGTTGTGTACACACAGTCACCGTTTTGTGTGTGTGTGTGTGTGTGTGTCTAAGTATATATACATATATATAAAATACATTTTTTGGGGGTGATATTAAGTATCAAACCATACTAAACAAATATTATAGTATTAGGTTTAGTATGGTTTGCTGTTAAATATAATATTTATATTTAACACATATATATGTGTGTGTGTGTGTGTGTGTGCTTGGGATGATATTAAGTATCAAACCATACTAAAACTAATATTATAGTATTAGTTTTAGTATGGTTTGCTGTTAAATGTAATAGTGATATTGAACAGCAGAGTAATAATACTATTTTAAAAGTAATTTTGCCTCCAGGTCTGTATTTATATTTTGATGTGAGGCAAGATTTACAAGTACATTATATCCCTGTTAGTAAGTATTATAGAGTTACTGCTGTAATCAGCAGGTGATACAATTGTGCTATGACTTGATCAGTTGTTTTATTGTTTTGATATACTTTTCTCACTTTATGCGGGAATATAACTTTGTATGTGTTTTTTTGTTTGTTTTCCTTAAGTTGTCTTGACTTGTTTTCCTTAAAAAGCACTTTATAAAAACTTTGATGACAGGATTGACCATATTGCACAGCTAATAAAAAAAAAAATTAAAATTATTTTTAAAAACTCACTGACTTTCAACTTGTAATGAAAGCCATCTGTGGGGCTTCAGCTGCCGTCACAGGTAGTCACTAAGCATTTTTATACATATACGTTTTTTTTTTCTAAATCAAGATTTTTATTTTTTTGATCCACCTTTTTGTTTTTTCATCAAAGAAAGTTGGCAGGAATGTTGGACTGCAAAGGAAAGAGGGCAAACTGGATGGGAGAAAACCTTTGAGAGTTAATGTAGTTCTTTATCTTTTCTCTCTAAAATGCTGGCTTTCTCTGCCTGGATCACCTTATCCCGTTCTCAGGTTCAGCCTATCCGCACCTTTTTGTGTGGAGCTGGTGTTACCCCACCCCACCCTTGGGAAGATGGCATTATACTGTATTTGGAAGGGTAACAGAGCTCCCTCTATCTTCCTGAGACATGCCACTGACCTGTAATTAAGTCCCATTGTACTATTCAGAGGACACTCCTCACCAAACAGACAGAGGGCAGTGTGTGTGGATTTCCAGCAGCTCAGATACCGCTGTGACTAATGCTCCACCACACAAGCCGGGTTTATCAAAAAGGACCACATGCAGCACACATTAGAGCCTCCATTTTCCCTTGACAGAGAACTCAAAGCTATGCTGATTGGTAATGACATACAATCCGCACTGTCCATCTCTCATTAGTGAGCCATTGCCGGCTGCCTCTGTTCATGTTCCCGGCACTAGCTCTCTCTCTGTCTCTGCCTCACCCCAGTGTGCCCCGCTCCACCGCTGCCCACCCCTCCCATCCCTAACCCCAACCCCACCATTCAACCCCATTGATCATGCATGCAGAAATTTAACACACCCCTTAATTCCTGTCCAAATAGCCCCTGTCCCACTTCCAGAGCTTCATCTGTTCATCTGCAGAGGGTAGAGTAGGCCTGTGTGCAGGCAGGACACTGGCTGCAGCACTCAATGATGATAAACTGTGTTCGAGGGGACTGTCACACATCTAAATCTGTGCCCAAGCATCCCATGTTACGCACTCTTGTTGCTCAGAACTATAGATCCACTGTGAGGACATGACCAACTCTAATCTTTGCTCACTATACAAGCAAAGCTCAGGTCTTCATGTTTCCAACTTTGCAACAGACTCTTGAGTTCGGACAGCATCTGTTTTACACCCATAATTCAAAGACGCCATTGTCTTTGTTTGAATCGCTCTGGCTACTGATTGGCCTTAACATTGGTTTACAGGGTCACATGTTGAGTCAGTGTTGAGAAGATAAGCCGGAGCTGGCTTTGGTGCTAATTAAATACTTAAACCCCAACAGTGAATGAGCACGCAGCACCCTAAGCTACACCACAATGCATGAGCCTGTTTGCATTATGGAAGGTTTCTGAAGATAAACAAACACATTGTGAACAGTGATAGCTAGAGATGTAAACAAGAACTTGTTATGAAACTCTCCATATATTGTCACTTTAAATGACAAGAGGCCCACTGAAGAAAAGGAAAGGCAGAATTTATAGATACTTAATTTATATCACAAATTTAAATTGTGTCATTAAATCTAACATTTAATGTTGTTATCAAGCACCTTAGACTATTACAGTGTTAAGGCATAGTCTGACTTTTTATTTGCAATTTTATTCGCTATGTTTACCGTATGCTTTTTTAACCAGGCTTCTAGAGGTGCTTGATGATTGATAACTAATATACAAGTCTGACTGTCAGTTTGTGGATTGAAATTTTAGATTTTATTTTGAGACAAAATAAATAAAATGAATTGATAATGATAACATTTTTCAGCACCGCACTAACTCGGTTAAACAATCATTCAGATTAGTGTGTTAATTGTCACTGTAAAATGTTCCTGTTAACTCTTAAAACTGTGATGGAAACGTCAGGTTACTCAAAATTATCCAGACTGTGACAGGAAGTAAAGAATATCTGTCGTCATAATAAAGGCTTAATGCCCAGCACCAGAGCTGTTTCTAGCTTTGTGACGTTGGATACAATCTATTGCACTACAGTCATGTTAGGGCTGAACATCGTAAGGTGAGCCACTCAAGCAAGATAACGGATAAAAAATGATGATAGAAGAAAAACAATAATCCTATGTATGTCAATGAAATAAAACAAATACTGAGTGTTTTCAAAATATATTTACTTAATTGACTTAATTAAGATTCCTTAATTTTTTAGCAAGACCACAACTCAAAATTTCACATCAACACAAATACTATAAATAAAAATACAACATCAAACACTGAACTCTGCTGTAGGGATAGAGGCAGGATTGTGTAAATTAGGAAAGTTTATGGCTACAACAAACATTCTCATAAATGAGACAAGAAGGGAGACTGCAACTAGAGCAGAATTCCAGCTGCCACAATAATCAACAAAATCAAAATCATCAAAAACAGGTCTGGGTTTATGTGCATATGAATTCCAGCACTTTTAAGGCAACTGAAGTGGTTAATAAAACATAATATGATGTATGATTATAATATCATTTACATATGAAATGTTTACTTTTGATTATATATACATGTATATTCGTTTGTCGTGCTTAGTGATGCTCAGAAGGGGGTGACTCAATAAAAGTTATTGTTATTCTGTTTTTTATTTTTTTTAACTTTATATGCACTGGACAGAATGCATCGGGGCATTTATTTTGAAATGCGGCGACGGATGCGGCTCGGTCGACGGCAGCTGTGACGATGGCGGAGGCACGCGCGGGATGAGACGGAGACAGCAGCGTGGACCGACCGGAGGAGGAGGAGGAGGAGGTGGAGTCTGTCCAGCCTGCATCTGTCCCGCTCCCCTCTCTGTCACCTCGGGCCAAACCCGCCCAGCTCCTCTTCCTCACTCCCACTCTCTCTCTCTCTCTCTCTCTCTCTCACTCCCTCACTCCCTCACACACACACACACACACTCACACAGCGAGGACGCGGAATGGAGACGGAAGGGAGCCAGAGCAGCCTGTCCTCCACGGACTCCCCCCACGACCCCTGGTAACTAATAACTTTTTTTTTTAAAAAAAATAATCCCACTGTTTATTCATTCATTTATTTTGAAATTGTTTATTTCCGCTCGTCCACCTCAGAGACAAAGGTGTAATTCTGCGAGGGGGCAGAGACACACACCCCCACAGATGATACACACTCACACATGTCTGCACCTCCACGATCACACTCTCCAAACCTCAGTAACAACTTTGTCTGTGCTGCGTAACCCCTCCAGTGTTAAACTCGCGGAATGCTCCTTTAAGGAAGATGTGACTGTGGATGTTTTTGTCTCTCTCTCCACAGCAAAATGTTCATAGGTGGACTCAGCTGGCAAACTACACAAGGTAAAATCTTTCTTCCACCGCCTGCTCTCATTAAAATGCCACTGTGTGTGTAGAAATCCTGCCCTGGATGTGAAGGCAGAGCTGTCTCTCTTTAATATTTCTCTTTGCTTACGCTGAATCTGCTTATTTGTTCTGTGTTTCGCTGAGTGTTACATGTGAAACCTGCTGCAGGATGAATGCCCCCATTCAGAAGTGCCATAGAGTAAATGAGACATTTTTAAAATCTCATTCTAAAAGCTTATTCTAACTAAAATTGAAACGATACAGGCTGTAGCGAGACAAGAAATAACTTTTGACTGGAATTATTGGATGATTTTAGTTTTTTAATCCATCCTGGTCATTTAGTGTTTGTGTATGTAGGAACTTGCAAAAGAAAAGGGTTTGAAGTTTTAGCCTGTGGTCTGTAACTATTTTTAAATTTTGAATTAAATAAAAATTGTCACCTCAGTGAATTTATCATCTCTCCTTGTTTTTGTTTTTTTTGTTTGTGTTTTTTGGTTTTTGCCAGAGGGTCTGAAGGAGTACTTCTGCAAATACGGCGAGGTGAAGGAGTGTATGGTGATGCGAGATCCGGTTACGAAGCGCTCGAGGTGAGGGAGCTGTGGAGCCTGGCTTCTCTGCCGGAGCTGAAAGTTTATCTGACCTCCGTGATTCCTCGCTGCTCATAACGTCTCATTACATGTCAACATCAGTTTCTGTGTCATTAATACCTACACCCTCCTCCCCCTCCTCCCCCGATGTCTACAGAGGGTTCGGATTCGTCACCTTTGTTGATCAGGCCGGCGTGGATAAAGTTTTGGCCCAAACCAGGCACGAGTTGGACTCCAAAACAGTGAGTTCTCTGTATTTACTTCCCACCACCAGCTAATCCCATTGCTCAGTGTTTGATTAGTGGATTTCCCAATAATCCGCCAGAGAAGTGTAACACTGCTACATTTTAGAATGTTTACTGAGGTTCTGCCGTGCTGGTGCTTCTCACTAACCACGGCTGTGTCTGGCACCGCACCTCAGCTGTGAGCACGTTACAGGATAAAGTCAGCAGTCGACTGTGGAGACACATGGGAGACTGTGCTCTCTCTCTCTTTGCTCTTTGGCCAAACAGGCAAGAAAATGTCACCCGGTGTCAATTTCCATAGAAACAAGGGGAAGCGGACAGGGTTGCATTCACTGCCAATCTTTGATTTGGTTTGTAGCAAGAGTGAAGCAAAACTTTCTTTCTCCTTTTTTTTTTTCTGTGCCCACGGGGCAGAATTGACCTGTAAAAGTTCCTCAGTGGAGCGAGCGAATGCAACCTGAAACCACGAAGGTGTGAGCGCAGCAACAAACAAATTCCCGGATCAACAGCTTCCTGTTGATCCAGGGAAGAGTGGGAAGGTGATGACGATAGGGACGCGACTCAGGCCCTTTCACCTGTGTGAATTGTAACTTAAAATGAATTGATTGCCTGTGTTGCAGAATGTGACTGTGTGTGTCTGTGAGATTGTGTGTGTGTGTGTTTCTTTTTGTCAGTAATGAATGTGGGTCGGTGTGGGAACAATGTGGCCCGTTGGTCGCCATAGGGACCACTGCCCCCGCCTCTCTCCTCAGTGGGACTGGTGATGGCTGCGGGTTAGTCACTGTATTGAAATGAGGGGATGCTATTTCTTCTTGCCTTTGTGCACTTTGCTGCTTCGCCTTCTTCACCATGTGGAAGATAAGTGCAGGTGCTGAAGAAGGAAATAGAGAAGAAATAAAAACAGGGTTATTTGCTGGAGAAAGTTGCAAGGAAATTAGATTTTGTGTGTGTGTGTGTGTGTGTGTGTGTCAAAGATGATCCAAAAATTAGCGAAGTGGAAGGAGTTTGATGGAGAAGTAAATTTTTTTTGGTTTCCCCAGCGCCCCGCTGCTACAATGTCACTCGCAGGCACGACAGCTATGACAAGTAGCGCTATCATGGTTGGACGCCACTAACTTGCCATGGGGTTTGTTTCCATAGTGACCCCCCCCCTCCCCATATCACCCTCCACAGCTGAAGAAGGGATCTGTCACAAAAAGAGAAATAGAGGAAGATAACAATGCACATCATTTACAATCATTTCTTGGATAGCAGAAATCCAGACAGCATAAACAGCTGCTGTCAGAGGGAGTGCAGCTCATGTTGCTGACAGCTTATCCTCTCATCCCCTCCTCTAATATGCAACTTATTGAGTTTATTCATGGCAGACTCCAGAGATGATGATTCCCTCGTTTTAATTTGAGTTTTGTCCCTGTGTGTTCGCTCGGGGCCTGTGGCAGGGGCCCATTGTGGCTGGCAGTTGGGGATGTCGGTGGCGTGCGGTGGGGGCTGTGGCGGCCTCAGAGAGTGTGTGTGTTTTTGGCGTGGAGAGGGCTCAGCGATCAGCCACAGGGGTTGGATGGTGAGTAGAGTGGGCCCTTTAGGCCGCTCACCCTGCCCCCCTCCCCCTCTCGCTCATGCAGACAGGTTATCCTGTTAGAGAGGGAAGAGAAAAGTTCTCCAGTGGCAACAGAAAGAATGTGCCATGCTGTGACCGACTGAACCGCTCCGGCACTGGAATTAACAGAGCTTTGCTCGGCCGGGAGGCTAAAGAGCAAATACAGTGCTGCTGCGGAGGAATTTATTGGTACTTATTGTGTTGAAGGACAGACGCAGCCCGGTTCTGACCAGTATAGCGAGGTGATTTATGTAACGGCCGCCCTGTTAGTCGCCCCTCTGGGTGCCCTCCCAGTTTCCTGCTATCTGTAAAGTTAGTGACGGCCGCTGCAAACGGCACCTTTGTGGGACAAAGTTTCCATTCAACTGCGGCTCTAAGGTGCACAGCAAAACGTTTCTCAACAAAGTCTCACTGCTCCTTGCCCAGTTGCAGTCAGGCATATTTGTGGCCCCCGTTAACCATTTCCATGCTGACCCGCATGAACAGACAAGGGGGGGGGGGGGGGGTTAGAGGCAGGATAACCCCATCTGTGATTAGTATGGCTCTCCTGACTAATAGGATTGGAGTCAACAAGCTTGAGTTGTTCCTCGGAGATGGTGAGCGAGGCCCAATCAGCACGTTGCGCTGAGTGTGTTCCCAGCTCAGACTGTGACAGGCAGCGCCCTCAGCCAACTGTTGCATGGCTGCGATGGAGTTGGTCAAAGTGGATTGCCCTGATTTCCTAAACCTCTCTTGGAATTACGTTCAGCCTCTTCTCTGTTACCTCGCTGTGAGCGCACAGAGGTGACACCTCTTCATCAGCAACAGCTCTGACTTCTTCAAGTGACTGTGTGCAGGATGACGCATGATGTGAAGTTAGTCGATTTTGCCTTGACGAGTGTAAAAATACCCTGCTTTGAATAATCATTTGTTTCTGATGTTACTGTATCTCCACAAACATGTTCCTGTTACCTCACCACACATTCTCAGACTGACAGCTACATCTCGTCCCCGCACTGAAAAGCCCTGTGTCTGTGAATATGGAGATTATTGTTTCAGTAGTCGTTAACTACTTCAACTACTTCTCTGTCAAAAACAAAAAAACACACTCCCGGTGTATGTGCCCCCCCCCCTCGTTGTTGCATACTGGACCGTGATTGGCTAACAAACAATTTGTGATGTCACGATTCCTGCATTTATGTCACCTTATATTAACATTTACTTCAACACAAACATGCAAAATGACACTCAGACCTCCAGAGGTCAGGGGGTTACTTTAAAAACATCATTCCTATGATCAACACTTTAACGAGTTCCATTTATACAACAAATGTGACCTGTTCAATGTCCACACTTTCCTCCCTGCTGATCTGCTGTGTGCCGCCATGTGTTTGATTTTGTTTGTTTGTGTGTGTGTGTCTGTTTGTTTTTCGAATGTGCGCAGGATTGTTGGACATCAGGAGGGTTGGTGACCGGAGGTGACTATCAGAGTAGTCTAGCCACCATAGAAAGTAAACCGTAGACTCTGCATCTGATCCTCCAGTCTTAGCATATAGTCTTCTCACTCTGCTCTCTAGAACAAAACAACAACAAAAGAAATAAATAGAAATAAAACTTGGGGTGGTGTCAACTTTTATTAGAAACAACACCGTTACCCTTACTCTGGTAAACGCATGTGGTTTACCATAGTGGCTCTAGCTCTTGACTGTAGTTCAACTCTACCATCTCATGGTTACGGACTAATCTTAGCGCTGTACTGTCTCACCATCTGTTAGTGTAACTGCAGTACAGTGTGGAGTAGTCTAGTTGTTCTCTAGCTCTATTAGATCAGTATAGACTAATATAGAGGTCTCAAATTCCAGTTTTACAGACTGCCCATGAATGCATCCTCATGGCATGGTGGGCTTCTCTATCCAATCTTAACCACGGTGACATTCTAGTGGCTTTTCGTGTCGTTGTCGTGCTCAGGTTAACACCAAAAGGTCTGTGCTGTGGAGGCGAAGTTAAGTTTGGCCTTCTCAGGCTTGTCCTGGATGTAGATGTGAGGAGATGCAGGGCAGAGGACGATCCAGATCGCCTGAAGGCGTGCGTGCAGGGCGATGAGCGGCCCCTGTTGTTGTCATCACTTCCGTCCACAACCTGAGGGACGCAAAAACAAACAAACACACACAAACAAACCTGGGTGGATCTGCTGTCAGTGTGGTGTGATTGACAGCTCTCCCCCCCGTCTCTCTCTCTCTTTCTCTCTCTCTCTCTCTCTCTCTCTGACTCTCTGTCCGACACACTCGTCCTCCCTCTCGGGCTCTCTGCGTCGAGGTGAGGTGTGTTTGTGATTGTGGTGCCTGTGTGAGATTCCAGGAGATCACATGTCACATGGTAGTGACGAGAGAGGCAGGGGTTCACTGGACATTCCCAGGCATTCCACCTGAGCACGACTACACACACACGTACACACACACACACACACACACACACAGTCACACACTTACATGTTTAAGCACTACACGTGTGTACACCATTCACATACTGGAATATAATCACAAGTGCGCCTAGATACAAAAAAAAAATGCAATAACACATTCGTGTTTGTGTTGACCACAGAGCCTTAAACACACACTCTGATAATAACCTGACCTGAGCAGGTGTACACATAATTTACACACAATATCAGAGCCAGTTTTCTCCTTGCTTTTATCATACGGTTGTGAAAATTAATCAACAGAAATTGGACAATAATAATAATCATAACAATAATTTATGAACACTGACAAACACAAGTTTCAGAATGTATATATATGTATATATAGTCATCATTTTCATTATAAATTAATATCATCTCTTCATCTTTAATTTGATCTAATTATTTATTCAGTGGACTGGTTTATCATATCTTTTGTCATACATAAAACATTACAAGTCAACCTGACAGAAAACAAAAACAGAAATCTGTATGGAAACGCTTTAAAGAAACGGCTGTATTTTTTGAGTGATGGATTTTTGAAAACTATAATTTACTTAGTAAATTATAGTTTTCTACAAATCTCTTTTTTCTTTTCTTCCTGTACACAAACAGCAGCAGCTTTACATAAACGTAGACCAAATAAAACTGTTAGACTGTGGTTTTCTTCCTCAGATTCTCTGTCGCAGATTGAAACGCTGTCTTTCTGTTTATTAGCTCTGGGAGGTGTGGGTAAGATTAAGCCTTAAAAGCAGGTGCCTTTGACATTGTTGCTTTGATTTGATCTGGTGAACGCATCGTGCCGGGCCGAGAGGAGGAGAACCTGAACACATTACACCTGTGAAGTCAGCGTACACAGAGGAGACGTTGCTGACTTGTCTACATCCTGAACAACACTAACCAGTCCTCTGTTTTCCTGTTTCTCTCCTGTAGATCGATCCAAAGGTTGCATTCCCTCGCAGAGCTCAGCCTAAGGTGAGCGGATCGGTCTCCTCCTGTTAAGTTTTGTGCGCATTGTTTGGTTGATGTGTGTGCTGAGCGTTTCAGTCTCTTAGCTGGACTAATGCCCTGTAATCTGATGAACATGAGCAGCACCGACATCACTCGGCCGTTACGTGATTGTGCGCGAACAAAAAACTTTTCACAAATTTAGAAACAAAGTATTGTTAAACCTCCCAAAACGTCTGTGTTGTATTTCAAGTACAGTCTGTGCTGATCTGAAGCAGCTTCTGTTTTCTATTCACATATAAACATACTGCAAAACTGAAAGAGTGGCCCTTTGTGGCGAGCGCCAAAAATACGTTCAGTTCAGTTGTATGGGGAGAATCATGTGTCGCTTTACTACATTTACTCACATGCAACAGATTTGGCTCCGCTTTTCCGTTTTGTTTCCCAGTACGTGCAACATGTGAGTTTGAATGGAAAAAAAGAACAACAACAAAATATATATGCTTGATCTATAAATGTGATGCTCATGTACAGCATCATTCCATAGTGCTGCACACAACCATTACAACTTTAAGCTTCACCATTCATCAGCAAAACACCTAACATATATCTGTAAAAAGATGTTTACATTTTTAAAATACAAACAACTCAGTTGTGAGTCAAGACCACAGTTTGACTTGTTGATATGCAGCTTGTGTTATAACTTGCTTGTATAAAACAGTGATGTTTTTTGAGGTAACCAGCAAAATAGTACATAATTTACAGAAAACAATTGTGCATATTTTATTGTGTTAGATTATTGTAATGTAACTTTGGGTCTGACGGGGTTAAATGGTTGCTAACAGCCTGTTTCCTTTATTATTTGTTTGGTCTCGGCTTTGCTGCTTGTCTTCCACTTTGTGTGACCCAGCAAGTTCCATTTCCCCCCTTTTTTTATCTGGCCACGTATAACTTTGAGAGAAAGTGGGAGAAGGGAGAACCAAAATAATTACAGGTGTCTCGCTGCAGCCGCTGTTGGTTTTTTGTCCAGGAAATAGTGCATTTTTTCAAAGATTTTGTTGTACTTCAGGAAACAGATATACTGAAGGTATTATTATGAAAAGATGAGAAGTGCCATGTTTTGATGCTGTCAGACCGTTTTGGGTTTAATGGATTTAAAAACAAATGGCCTGTGTGAGTCCAACTTTTTAAAGAAAGTTTAAGAATATAAATTTGTTATTACTTATTAAATCGGTGAATGAAAACAAATTAATAATGAAAACAAATAGTTAGAGCACAAATATGTCATCTACATTAGATTTTAATGGGTTAATGACTATGATGTGTGCATCGTTTTTAAATACTAAAAAAAATATTATATAGTACTACATGTAAAGTAATGCAGTGAAATACTGTAGTGAAGTGTCTGGGTGTAATCTGGACACATATACACATTTAAAGTTACATCCCTGTTCACTAATTAATTTATAACAATTGTATATAACCATACAATATATAAACAATACAAAACTGTATATATAACAGAGAAAAAAAAGTCATTGTAAAATATTGGTTCATTGGTTCATTAACACTTTCTTACAGTTGGTGACCCGAACCAAGAAGATCTTTGTGGGAGGCCTGTCAGTGAACACAACCATCGAGGACGTCAAGCAGTACTTTGACCAGTTTGGGAAGGTGAGTGTTGTTTGAGAGCGTGTTCAAGCTGCCGTGGTGTTAGACCGAGGAAAAAAAACACAAAACAACAGTGTGTCACTGTCAAAAAAGACGACACTGTCAGTTCTAAAGCAATAATGTCAGTGCAGAAACAAACCAGCAGCTTAGAAACATGTAGCGCTGCGTCCCGTCAGTGCTGTCGAGTCTGATTCACCACAAAATTATGGGGGAGAAGCGAGAAGCTTCACTCCGAGTCGGGCAACTGTCTGGAAGTGAAGGAGTTACTGTGGGGAGGGGGAGGAGGAGGAGGGGGAGGAAGGATGGAGAGAATAGGGCTGAAGAGGGTAGGAAGGGAAAAATAACGAGGCCGAGAGGCTCGGAGAGCAGCAGGCGAAGTTAGGGGCACTAGAAGAGGGAGCGGGGGGGAGTCCGAGGGAGGGGGAGAAAAGTTTTGTAGTGAGTGTGTGGTGATGGTGAGGAAGGAGGGGGGATTATCAGAATCTGAATTAATCTGATGTAACAGCTGCTCCTACCCACAACCCCCTCCTGGCCCGTTACCGTGGTGACCGGGCTTGCCTATTGTCCCCAAGTAATTCTGTGGGTAAGGGGTTTTGTTCTGAAGGAGGAGGGATGAGGAGGTGTTCGGGGGTGTAAGCATGAGTGTGTGTGTGCGCTCGGTGGGGGTTAACTTGGGAGTTCATTCACAATAAATGCAGGTTGACTAATGCGCAAAAAAAAAGCAACTTGCAAACTTTCCAATGTACTTTACAAAATTTTCTTAACATGTTAGTGTTTGTTTTTTAAATTCTATGTACGTTTTTATAAGTTTGTATAGAAGTTTCTCATATTGTGAGATCTGTGAAAGACGCGGGGCAGAGAATAGCTGACGGGCTGACAAAGGCACTGACAAGGGCGGGACGGCCTGATTGAGAGAGGTTTGCAGAGGCGTATGAGAGGGAACTGGGGCAAAGATGGTGTGTGTGTGTGTGTGTGTGTGTGTGTGTGTGTGTGTGTGTAATGGGGGTCTACAAGGGCCATTATGCCTCCGTACAAAGCTAGACAAATATTTAATTAGTTTGTTCAGAAGTTATCTGCATGCAGGTAGTTACCGGACTGTTCACACTGTTCCATGTGAATAAAACAATCGATGATGTGAGTGATTTTAGTGCCAGGAGAGTTTGGGTTCACTTTGTGCGAAAACAATTAAGACAAAACAAACCAAAAAAATAATGTTTTTCTGAAAAACTCGGATGGATAATCTGCCAAACACGACCTTCAAACTTTTGCGAAGTCAAACATTGGAAAGACATTTTAGCCGTCACGTTTTCCGACTACATGGCTCTTTATTTTCAGTGCCAAAGGTTTGGCCTCGAGTTTCTCTGTGCTCCCTCCTCAATCATAACGTCTAGATGAATTTTTGCCGAGAGAGATATCGAGGGATGGATGGTGAAATGTAGGCTCCAGCCATCCATGGAAGTTCCTGATTAGACTGCCTCACTGGACCTTTTGTGTCTCGTCCTGGTGAGGACAAAGGAGAGCGGAGAGGGATGGGCAGGGGATATCAGGGAAGATGAGAGGTGGGGAAAAAAAGGATAAGAGGGAATATTGTCCGGAGGTAGGCCATTAAAATGGCCAGTGTTTGAAATATCGAGCAAAGATGTGCCATTAACTCTGTTTGCAGCGTTTCACAGGAACTGTGGGCGATGTTGTGATGTTTTGATAGATCGCTCCAGGGCGAGTGTGTCCACTGTTTAAGTTTCTGTGTTTAAGTTTTGCAATGTTAAATCTGCATCAAGATCTCTGTAGCTCACAGCTCTTCAGTATGGTTACTGTGCTCTGAGTGTCACGACCTGACTCTTCATACAACCAGTCGTCTCTCAGTTTGTCTGTGGAGCCTCGGCTTGGATAAAAGTGTCGGTTAGAGAGACAGAGTTGAACATGTTGCAGGCGCTGGGCAAATGTCAGACTGGGAGGCAGCAGTGACTTGAGAGGCATCAGGGTAACAGGTCCCCTTTCACACTGACACTCCTCACTCACCTTTGACCTTTCTGTAGGCAAACTGCCCGTGGGGGTCCTCACACACACACACACACACACACACACACACACCCATTAGTATGTGTGACAATGTGACTATGACAAATTATTCAGTGGATCACTTCCAGTAAACTTATTATAGACCGAGAGCACGGATTCATTTACCAAATGTTTATTTGAACGTCTGTGTGCAGACTGGAGCATAAACATGTGAGCTTGTGGCAAGAGAGTAGGTCAACTTTGACATAAGAAAAACTCGCTCTGTGTGTGTGTGTGTCTGTCTGTGTGTGTGTGTGTGTGTGTAGAATAGACACCTGTGTCTTTGCTCTAAAAAAGGGGGGGCCGGGCTGGAGGGAGAGGTCAAAGGGAGAAGAGGAGGAGGAATTATGGCCGACTGTGCCAACAAACAAAGCCTCCAGGCCTCTTTGTTCTCTGTCTCCCTCTCCCTTTGTCTCTTCTTTCTCCTCCCTTTCCACTTTGACCCAATCCCTTTTTTCCCCCCTTTCCCACTCTTACAGGACTCTCTGTGCTCTATTTCACCACATCCACCTGTCGCTATTCCTCTCGCTATCAGCTCTCCCCTCTCATCGAGTGTCCACGTGCCCATAGGATTCATCTCTCTGCTCGGGACCGTCTCCTTCCTCTCTTCTGCGTGTCAGTGTTTCTCTCTTTGCGGACCTCTTTGTCTCACTGCCACTCTCCCTCTATTCATAAAGCATATTTGATGTTGGCTAGAGCTCTTTTATACGGGCTTTTTGTACAGTTGCCATGGGAATGTCAAACTTTGGAGGGGAGAATGGGGGCGGATTATGTGATCTCTGTGAGAAGGATTGTGACCAGGGCAGTTTAGCCGCAAACACAACTTCCAACTTCCCGTGCCACCTATTATGCCTGTTTGCATACATACAGTATTTGTTCATATTTTCCTGTCTTGGCTTTCTGGGTCTCCTCTTTGTAACCTGTCGCTTGTCTCCAGTCCCCTCCCTCCCTCGCCCGCGCCGTCTTCCCCCTCCTCTCTGTCCATCTGTTGCTGAGCCTCCCTGCAGAACTTGAGAAGGGCTGAGGTCAGGCAATATGCTGCGTGGCAAGAGAGAGAGCGCCCTGATAAAAAACCGTGTTGTTTGTCTCCCCCCAGGTCGACGATGCCATGCTCATGTTCGACAAGACCACCAACAGACACAGAGGTGAGGTGGACTAATTCTCGCTCTGTCCTACATCTTCACCTCTACCTTTTTCTCTCCATTTGTTAGTTTACTACTCTTCCCCTCGTTCTTCCTGGATGTCTATTGATCCCCCCCCCCGGGCCTCCTTCCTGTGGGCTGAGCTGGAGGAGACGAACAGTGCTCGTCTAATTAGCCAGTCCGTTAATCGGGATCAGGATAAAGCCTCCTTAAGCACCTCCTCCCCACCCTGGGACTGATCGATTATGACAGCCGACCAGCTTTGTCAGGGCCTTCTGGTCAGGAAGGGAGGGAAGAAGGGATGAGTGCAAAATAGCAACATTGAAGGGGGTGGGGGGATGAGGGGGGTGGCAAACATGTTAAGCGGCTATTACAGTGCTGATTACTGGAGACTATTAGCCTTGCTGCTGCTGAGCAGAAAGGCCCGCTGTCTAAATCCATCATACTGTATGATATTTTCTCTCCCCCCCTCCCCATTTACAAAAATTGCCTCGTCCTCACCAGGGTTTGGCTTTGTGACTTTTGAGAATGAGGACGTGGTGGAGAAAGTCTGCGAGATTCACTTCCACGAAATCAACAGCAAAATGGTGAGAGGCGGCGTGTGTGACAAAACTCTTACAGCATCAATTTCATTCCAAACTGGAAGAGCTGATGTGCAATTTGTCTGGCAACAGGTGGAGTGTAAGAAAGCTCAGCCCAAGGAGGTGATGTCCCCCACGGGCTCGGCCAGGGGACGCTCTCGAGTGATGCCCTATGGGATGGACGCCTTCATGCTGGGCATTGGTATGCTTGGTAAGTTAGTATTGATCACGGCAGGAAGGATGTAGCTGGACACCTGAGCCTGATGGTGACTGTTCCTGCATTAATGCCTCTGTTGCCTCAAAGGTCACATGGTGCCTGATGGGTGGAGAGCTGACCGCTGACCTGGGCTGCTCATGTCAGCTTGTATCTCTTCAGCATGCAACACAGATTATTTAGAAATGACAAAAGTGGCATCACTAAAAAAAATCTCCTGATCCATAGAACAAAACTGTTTCCAGGCTGCTGATCAGGTGCACACGTTTTGACTAAATATTCACTATAGTTTTGATCATGTTTGGTCAAGATACCAAAACACACGCTAGAGCCTAGATATCCCATAATGCAACGATTCATATCTGATACCTTCCGTTTTAATGACTTATTGTCTCCTCAGAAAAATGCGCAAAATTGTGGAATGGCCCTTTAACAGTTCCACACTTCTCACTGAACTGTATTATCATATTTTTACTATGGTCAAGCAAATGCCTCATGAACATGAGTTATATTGAATTCACAACAGTCAGGACCTGATTGTGGATCTGAAGCTAATGCTGATGCCGCCACCCACTGTTCAGTGTGAGGATTACACACCAGAATTAAATTTGACTCATCAACACAAATAAGGACGAATGGAAGCCACCACATAGTCAGAAAATGTAAATAAAAACAATAATAAATGAGATTCAGTACCCTGTGGCGCTACACAACATTATTGTCCTTGTTGGTGTTGTTCAGGGATCAGTCCTCCGGGGGGAAGGGTGTAGTATACACAGAAAGTCTGTCTGTGTGTAATATGCACTGCTGAGAGTGAAACCAAAGACAAAGAGAGTGAGAAGCTCAGTCGTGTCATAGTAAAGAAACCAGGACCACAGGTGTAGAATATCATCCACCTGCATGTCACCGACCATACCAAGCTTCACTTGTAGGGGGCAGCACAAACACAGACTTACACACACAAATACACTTATTTCACACTGATGCTTATCTCTGCTGTCTCTCAACTCTGCACATGATGTTTGTCCTTATTAGACTGCAGCATGTGCTAATGCTAATGCCTGTGCTAATGTACGTTTTGTTTCCACAGGTTACCCTGGCTTCCAGACAGCCACTTATACCAGCCGGAGCTACGCTGGCATCACTCCTGGATACACCTACCAGTTCCCTGGTAATCACAGCACATTCCCTGCTCCTGATACACTTTTAAATGTTAATGTTACTGTTACACGTTAGCTGGCAAATAAACACAATGCTTTATTTTGTTAGCAAGTGCTAGTGCTTTAGATGGAGCAGTGTAGTAGCATGGTGCGTCCTAGCTGGGTGAGTCGTTTAAAGGGTCATTCTGAGGAGTTTGAGTCACAGAGTGGCAAAAAAAAAAATCTGAATTCTAATGTTTTTTAGTCCAATATTATACAATAGCATTAGCTGGTGTAGTTTTATGTTGAACAGACTGATACACTGTCACAAATACAAACATGTTTCCCTAGAAAACAATGAAGCATTGTGAGTGAAAATGGCTGCTTGTAAATATCAGGGAGTGGAATGTGTGTGTGTGTGTGTGTTTTAGCCTGGAGTGTGTGAATTTGATATGAGAAGAATGTGTATAGTCCTGTCCCCTAAGGATAATAATTACCTTTATAATAATACATGTTTTGAATTCAGGTTAATGTTTTGAATGACTTGCTATATACATATATGCTATAATTCTGTTTCATAGCAGTTACTGTGTCTCACTTTTAACAGCAACCTTTTTTTTTTTGCCTTCAAACATCCTTTCCGTCCATCCACTCCTCTCTGTGTTCCTATAACCCTGTGTGTGAGTCCCTGCCTGTGTGTGTGTGCGCTGGCAGTGGTGGTGTGTGTCTCAACAGCACTCTGATGTTTCTGTTTTAGAGTTCCACTTAGAGAGGACTCCCCTTCTGACTTCACCCCACCCCCCTGAGCTCACAGGTCAGTCAGTCCCTCCTCTGGACTTTACAAGCAGCATGTTGTCAGTCTGCTACACATCACATCATATCATATCACCAACACCCGGGAACACTTTGGTTTGCATGTTTGTGTTTGTCAGTCCTCGATGTCCAGCTGGAAGCAGGACTGATGAGAGTAAAGAGGAAGGGGTTTTGTCATCACAGTCCTCTGATAAACTGGCCTATTTTTCTGTATTTCTGAGAAAACAGTACACAGGATATAAGAACAGCAGTACTCGATTCCTGTATATTTGTATGTCAGCACAGGACATGTTTTTGTGAGACGAATGTGTTTTTTAATTGATATAATGTGCTCATAAATAAGTTGTTTAACCAGGGTTTTATTAATTTCTTCTTTCTTTAGCCATTCCTCTGACAGCATATGGACCAATGGCGGCAGCAGCGGCAGCAGCAGTAGTCAGAGGTATGGGGATTAAATAAATCTGTCATTTATAATGAATGAATGAGAATAAATGTGATTTATTTTACATTACACTGAAAAAAATTTGTTCGTTAAAAAGAAGTCACTTCAATTCTTATTTTTCCTAATTACTAACGTAGTTATAGAAGTTGATGGTATAGACTGTTTATTTCATTTAGTATCGTTTTAACTCCTCTGACTGTGATTTTTAAGTGAAAATCAAAAGAACTGGACACCTTTCATTGAAAAGTTCATTTCTAACCCAAGTCAAGTCACATCCTTCCTCTGAGGCCTCTTAATGTCTATACAAATATGAATGATCATTCTCACTTAGTGGAGGCCTCATGAGACAATGAGACAAATCAGTCTTACTGTTAATATTAACTGTTATGGAAAGTCAATTGTACAGTTTAATGTGCAGAAACTGTTTCTGCGCAGTTTAATGTGCAGAAAGTGACTGTCATGGTTTAGATCACCTTACATCCAGTGACTTTTCTTCATTTCCCCTTCATGGTGTGATGAAATAATACTGTCTGATTCATAGTGCAGGCCATATGTAAGCTGACATTGTTATTTTTACTTTTAGGTTCTACCCCATCTCGCTCCGCTGGATTTTTAGGTACGAGCAGCCCGGGGCCGATGGCAGACCTGTATGGAACAGCCAGTCAGGAGTCAGCTGTCAGCAGTTACCTCAGTGCTGCGAGTCCTGCCCCGAGCACCGGATTCAGCCATAGTCTGGGGGTGAGATATCATCTCTTACGATTATGTATCTGAGGTTGTAAAAAAATATTTGTGGCCCTTGTTTGTGAGCAATAAAATTAAATTAGAACAAAACACACCAGCTAATACAATAAAAAAAAGTGAACCTTGATTTTGTGTTGTTTCTCCTGCAGGGCCCTTTGATCGCCACGGCCTTCACTAACGGATATCACTGAGAGCGTGGGTCAGTCATCATCTTGTTTACAGCCTAACACATTAAACCATCTGGACTAACCTGTGAGTAATCTGCGTGGCTTTGTGTCAGTACAGAGCTGTAGACTGAGAGCTGGAAGGAGTTGAAGCTGCTGTGGAGCTGATCTGGCCTGTCTCTGTCCGGCTCCTATTCCCCCAACCCCACAAACGCGGTGTCAGCCTGAACCCAGCCAACCCCGCTGATGCCTCACTAAACTCCACCTCCTGGGGAAAAAAGGAAGAAAAAGAAGGAGTGAAAAATGGTTATCACTAAATGTAATAGCAACACATGCAGATGCTGAAATTTTAGTATTTGGGGTTTTTTTATGTTCACCTTGCTGTTTTTTTTTTTTTTTTTGATGGCTGCATTTCTTTTATCTGTTTTGTCTGAACTTTATTGGCTTATTTGAACTTTGACCTGTCCCTCACCTAGATAAGAGGAGTGAAATCTCCCGGTGAAGCCCGTTCGAAGGTCACGAGCTGTAATTTGTATTGGAAAAAACCTGTACATTTGTCTAGTTGTCTATACTAGTTCATACTGAATTTTAACAAAACATTTGTGATTAATACGATTTCTTGACAATGTGTCACAAACTGTATATCTTGGTAGGTTTTTAACAAAAACTTCTTATACTAATAATGTTCACACGAAGGTCATTAGTCACAGCTGTGTAATATTCATACATGAGCTGTACAGTGTTGTAAAATATTGTAAATATGACTGGTTTCTTGTGGATTAACTGGAGGGTCAGCTAATTCTGTGTCTGGGAAGTGGAAGACTTGTGGACAAATGTGAGATTGACTGTTACTGTTATCATAGTTTCACATGGAGGTTCAGAACATTTCAGTTTGTCAGCATAGACCAGCTGTGTGATGTATATCTCTGGAGGCGTTAATGAATGAAGGATGTGTCATGTGACTGTGATACAGCTGCGTCCAGCAGGGGGGGAGGCTGAGTCTGAAACGACTTGCTTTCGCGGGATACATGGGTGAAAAAAAAAACATGCTGTTTTCTTCCTTTATCATATTGTCGTTTTACCTGTGATTGTCAATCTGTTCTGGTTGTTTGTGAAGGAAAATGAAGGACTGGTATGCAGGAGCAGTCAGACACATATTAATGATGTTTGTGCGAGTCTGTCATATGGTTTTTATACACATTGGTTTCCAATGTGCTGGTTGTTGTTTTTTTCAACGGGTTGGTACCTCAGTTGCAAATGTGAAATTGAAATCTGACTTTTTTTTTATTACATTAACATCTGTGTCAAAGTGTGGATGGCCAAACCTTTTAGAAAGGTGGCTTTTCTAACAGGAAGGAGAGGGGGGGCGAGGATGTTATTCTTGTTTACCTGTCGCCCCCACCCCCCTCATTCATCACTGCAAATCCACTGGAGGTCACAGACTGTAGCAATGTGACAACTACTTGTAGACCAAAAGAGCTACTAGAACGTTGCACTGGCCGATCACAGTAAATGTTTTTGTTATGTTAGCGTAAGAACAAAGCATTCTCCATCTAAACGATACCAGGTTTTACATTTTCATACACTCACTCACACTGCTGCCAGTCAGCATGGTAGTTCGTTCATTCTTTGATGCTGTTTTCACTGAAAAAATAACAATCCTTGTCGACACTGTAACTTGTTTCTGATTTTCTTTTTCCTGTCATGTTTTTTCCTTTGGGAAAAAAAACTTTTTCAAATTCCTAATAAATTATTTTAAAACATTCCACTTTTGTGTCCTGTTTGGCCTTTTTTCATGAAATAACTCGCATATTCATCTGCTTATTGAGGAGAACAGGAAGCCCTGAGGGGCAGACTGCCTTGAGTGACTGAGGTCTTTACATACATACGACTAGGTCTTGTGGAACAGGATGAATAAACCTAAGTTACATCTGTCAATTGTCCTTCAATAAATTCTTCAGCTTGAGTTGTCTGGGTCTCCTAAACCCCCTTCATCAGTTTACTATATATTTTTAATCACAATTAACAGAAATTCAAATAAAGTCTGAAAACATTTCTCATTTGCACAGCTGCTGTGGACAGTCAACTCTTCATACCAAGTAAATGGCTCCCATATGTTTTGGTGTAATATGTATGAAACAGACTTACATTTTAACATACAGAGAAAACACTAGTGGAGTTTTGAGAACCGCATATAAGTAGCAACATTTATAGTGATTTTTTCTTGTTTTTCTTTCACTATTATTTCCTGATATTGTTTCATAGTACTGTAACAGCAGCATTCAGTCAGTATGGCTGCAGGCCTCTGGCCTCAGCCTACTCAGCCTTGTCACTGAAATGCCTCTGCGTCCTCCTCATGTCCCTCTGCAGGCCGATCTCTCTCTTCCATCATCACTGCTCTGCTGCCTCCCTTCCCCTGCCTCCGTCTCCATCTCCGTCTCCACTCTCCCAGTGTCTCTGCGCTGCAGCTTCACCGCTCTGCTTTTAGCTGTCTCGGATGAGGGGCACACTGCAGTCATTCATGAACATCAACCCCTTGTGAGGAGGTGGGGGACTCAGGAGATCTCTCACCATACCTCTGCCCTGCATGGCTCATCGGTACTGTGATGCTGCTTTTATCAAACTGAAGGGTTGAGGTGTCTGGAGATTCCAGGTTATTATTTATGAATAATTGCAGTATATGATGTATGTGGGTTAGTTATCTGCTGACAGCACATAGAGACCAGGCGACGTGCGGCAAACAGATACATCAGTGGAGAGAGTGATGAGTGATGGGGAGAGAACATATGCAGTTGAATGATGTGCACGTCAGTCTAACACTGACCCTCACAGATGACCTTTACTGTCACAGAAATGACTCTCTTTTTTCTCTTTAGTTCGAGCATGCGCAGTTTCAGTCTTGTGGGAGCGAGCTGAAATCTGAGAGCTGTGAGAACAAACACCTCAGAAGAATCTGATGATAGACGGAGCATGGCCACGCGCTGGCTGCTCTGCACATTCTGTGAACAAAGCTTATTGCACAATGAGGTAAGAGGTTACAAAATACAGTGGAAACCTAACTGCACATGTGTGAGCCAAAATGCTGCCAGAGATTAGACTAGAGATGCGCGGATGTTTTCAAGCCCTGATCTGCTGTGTGTGTGTGTGTGTGTGTGTGTGTGTGTGTGTGTGTGTGCGCGTGTGTGCGTGCGTGCGTGTGTGTGTCAGGATGAAAACGGTCCGGCGACCATCGGGTTAAACTGCGACTCGCGCTGGAGGACAGGAGACGGAAGAGGTGTGTTTAGTTCACACACACACACCCACACGCACACACACTGAAGTTTCCAACAAATGGCGAGATCGCACGCAGACAACAGCAGGGTGAAGAAATGACGGACTGAAGAGCTTCACGCGAGGAACATCAGCGGTGTCGATCATCTGCGTGACTTTTATCACAGTTTCCTTTTAGACCAAGAGCAAAACATCAAACACCAACTGTACGCGCGCGGGACGACTCCACACCCGGAAACAGCAGGCAGATGTAGACGAGAGCACAGAGCTGCGTGAGATCAGACTGAAGACACACAGGTGAGATCTGCATCTCCTCACCCCTCTGTGGCTTTCACTGGAGATCACTGTTGTTTACTAGTGATATAAGGGTTAATGGTCAGTGGAGGGATCACTGTGGTCTCTGTGTGTCCTGTATGTCCCAGGACTGAGACCCTGACCTGATCTTGTTGTGTTTTTGTGTTTATGATGTCTATGGCATCAGGATGGGGAACAGCAGCAGTGACAGGTCCAGCGGGGGTCAGGGTGAGAGGTCATACCGAGATGGAGCACAGGGGGGGAAAGAGGCCCGTCCCAACATCCTGTTGGACAGCTCAGAGGACGCAGACATCTTCCAGAGGGACGATTCAAAGGTATGAGCAGAAGCTTATGCCATATGGAAAAGCTAATACTGTATTAGCACAAACACGCAACAACTGTTATTGTCCTTAAAATATAGTCCTATATAATGTAAACAATGACAACATTAAATACTGAAGTGATAAAATTAAAGTACTGAATTATGAATTAATCAATTCTTTGCTAATATTTTGCAGTGTACAAAGCAGAATGTACTTTCTTCAATTTGAAAAAATACACGGAATACATTAAAAACAATTATATACTGCAGAAAATGAGTGACAACTTTACCATAAACTTCATCCAGAGGAACCAAAAATAAACTTGTCCAAGACGTGTGTGTGTGCCGTGTTTGTTCTCATCACCTCCTACCAGCTGAGTCGAGGTGCAGAGACAGAGGCTGGAGGTGATAAATGAACATAGCAACAATACATTGATACCAACATGTCCAGGCTCCACAGGAACTGCAGGAGTTTCTGGCCTGGCAGCAGGACCTGGAGAGTGACAGCAAGGGTACAACACAGGCCAGACCAACTGTGTTCAGATGGACGGGGGCCGCTAAAGAAGTCTTTGTTTCGGGCTCTTTCAACAACTGGTCCACCAAGATCCCACTCAACAGAAGGTAGTGTGATTCACACACAACGCTCCACAACATCTTGCATGCATGTTAGGGAAGTGTAAACAAGTGTGACACGTGGTTGTTTCTCAAACGCAGCCAGAAAAACTTTGTGGCTATAGTGGACCTGCCGGAGGGAGAGCACCAGTACAAGTTTTGTATTGATGGTCAGTGGACTCTGGATCCCTGTGGGGTGAGTTAGAGCCTGGAGGTCCCAAAGCCAGTGCACAGGCCCCATCTACACCCACGATGGTTGTATCAAATGTCTGTTTCCATTCTGTCCCAGGCCGTGATGACGTCTAAAACTGGAACAGTCAATAATGTTATCCAGGTGAAGAGAACTGACTTTGAAGTCTTTGATGCCCTCAGGCTTGACTCGCAGGATTCTGCTGACCTCTCAGGTACTGACGCCTGCATTCATTCATTCATTAACAACAATTTCCTTAGCAACTGGCCAACAATGTCCGATCACACCTGCTAATGTGTGGAGTATCATGCCTGGCTTATGTTTCTGATGTCATGCTGGATTGATACAGAGATGTGTGATAATTCCTTTACAGATTTATCCAGTTCCCCTCCCGGCCCCTACCAGCAGGACGCATATGTGATCAAAACAGAAGACAAGCTCAAACACCCTCCCATCTTACCTCCCCACCTGCTGCAAGTGCTACTCAACAAGGACACAGGTGTCTCTGTAAGTACAGGTCTGACGCTCGTCTTCATGGCACGCACTGCTCCTGAATCCATTTATGCCAGCACATAGTAAAATCCACCCTCTGAACCTCCATCAGTGTGACCCGACACTGCTTCCAGAGCCCAACCATGTCATGCTCAACCACCTGTACGCCCTCTCCATCAAGGTAACTGGAACATTTTTTTTATGTTGTCTCTCAGAGTGGAAATTTATGGATGAGTGTCGTCTGTCTTGTGCATAAAGTGATGGACAGCAAACTGGACACACTGGTCTTGTCATTGTGTTTTAGGATGGAGTGATGGTTCTCAGTGCAACACACCGATACAAAAAGAAGTACGTGACCACTCTCCTGTACAAGCCGATCTAATCCACAGAGCTATGACCATATGTTGGACCCGTCTGCTTCTGTACACGGCTGCTATGTGGAGTTTTTGTTAAGACTGAACCTAAATATCCTCCTGATGTCAATTTAAAGCATTAAGTCCTGTAATTTGTACTATTTTGTGTTCTATGTTTGTTATTACTCAATGATTGTACAACATAATGAAGCCAGAACTACAACCCAAAGATTTCCTCATGATTAGCTAGTGTCAAGACAAAAAAGGGGGACGAATTAACCTTTTAAGACTGAGCGACAAAACATGAGGTGACATGAGGTGACATGGAGGGTGAATCATAACTGGCAGTCAAAATGAGTTTTACTGTCTTTAATCTCTTTGTGTTAAACGAACGCCTTTGCACATATAATCAAACTCCCTTTTACATTGGCTTTTATTTAAAATCATTAAGGAATAAACATTTTGAAACGAAACAATGCAAATTGCCATCCTTCTCTTGTGTTTCCTTGTGGACAGTTTTGTAGCTCAGTCTACACAGTGGACATTAGAATCAAGGTTCTTGTTTTCTGGGTTGTATGTCATCTGTTTAAAGCAGTGAGCTGCCGCCCGGTCGCACTCACACACGGCAGCCTGGCACTTATCGTTGGCAGCTGCAAGGACAGATCAGAAGAATGTGAAGCACCATTACACATGAATAGTCTGGTCCTTCATAGGCCACTGAATGAAAGTAGTATGAATGAATGAATTTGATGCCTTAGGGCCAAGCCCCTCCACTTTATCCCAGTCTCACTCTTACCTGAGCAGGACACTTGTTGGTCTGAGCAAGAGAAATTATAAACAATGATGTATGGAAGGTCTCCAACGGCCGTGCATCCGGGCGTCTTCCTGCTTGTTTCATAGCATTTGTCATGAATTTTACAGCACCTACAAATACAGGAGGTCATGGTGAAAGTGTCTTTTCATGTTATGGAGATGAGGAGATAAATGAGGGGAATGTCAGATCCATACATGTCCAATTCGTCCACTGGGCTTCCTTTCCCACCGAAGCCGCAGTAACACCCATAATTGTTGTAGTCCAGAGGGTTAGCGCCAGGCTGGGCGCACGTGATCATCTCCCCAAACTGCCACAAAGCTTTTGGCAGCAGAGCACCACTGCTCATACAAGCTGGTAAAGACAACATTGAACAATGGATCTGTGAAATTCGAGTCCTGATGGCAAAGATACAAATTCTCATCACAGTAAAAAGAGCTGTCACATAGATCCACCCATTCCTATAAGTGCACATGTAGTTGAGTCTTACCAGTGAGAAGCAGCAGCAGCAGAGCAGTTGTCAGACTCATGGCTACAGACAACAAAAGAGACCAAACCTGCTGCAGCCTGCTCTTATAGACAGGGAGGTGGGAGTGGGGGCTCTGAGACTTTAACATAGAATCAGTCTATAAGACCTGTGCATTTTGTTTCCACTTCGTTTTTCAGTGCTTGAATGGAATCCCATTTACTCAATCGCTGTTATCACTTTAAGTTGTACAATATTTCCCAACCTGCTGCTCTGCAACATTTAGGCAGTCTGGCAGCTTCAGTCAATATTAACTTTACTATAAACAGCTGCTCCTCAACAAAACAGCAGCAGCAGAATGTGATTCCCACATTTATACCATTGGAAGAATAACTATGAATATAAGAATAATTACACAGCTTAATGTGCGTTGGTGTGTGTCTTGACCTTTATGGTGACAAAAAATAAACAATAATGAGTTTGAAATATTTTTGCCTTTGTAAAAAGATAATGAAAAATCTGAAATGCAACACAACAAATAGAGCTGCGTCAGTGTGTGTGGTTCACAAACCCGCACAGGTTTAGTCAGTTCTTTTTTTTTTTTCCTGCCTGTCTACATATGCTGACTGTGTATTTTTCTAATTCTAGTTTTTCTCATTTGTTATTCCCTTATCTGTTTATTCCAGTTAAACGTGTTCTCGCATGATTTTGCATCTTTCCAACCCTGGACAGAGGGTTTAAAATAGACTCTCGAAATAACTCTCCTACACACAGCTGTGTAAATAGTTAGCACTTGTCAGTGTTCCCATGACTTTCCACTGTAGGCTTGTCCGCCTGGATGTTATGCTAACACACAATGAAACTATGTATAGAAAAAAAGACAAAAAACCCCAACCATTAAATCAAACATATATATCTTTATATCTATCTATCTATATCTATCTATCTATATATCTATATCTCTCTCTCTCTATATATATGATGCATGCTTGTGTTTGTATGTTTTTGTGTCTTTGTATGTGTATGTATGGCTAAGGACACACTGGTCCTGTGTATACGTTACATAACGTAAACGGAGTGAAAGACTCCTGGTAATTGGTCAGAAAGATCCACCTCTCAAAGTTGGCAGGTAATATAAGCTTTACACTTCACGCTCCACATCATCACATCTGCAAGATGCATTTGACTCACACCCTGCTCCTCCTGTTCCTCAACCTCCCAGCCTGTGAGTACTCAAACGCTCTTACAAATGTCTGTTAGGTCTCAGACTCTGTTACTGATGACTCATTTACAGGGTATGTTTGAGTGTTGTATGTGTGATGATCAGTGGCAGGGGGGTTGGGATTTCATGTGATTCTGAGGTGCTGATATGTGAGATGTCTCCTGGTTGTCGTGCAGTGCTGGGTTACCGGGCTCTGTGGCAGTTCCGGTCAATGATCGTCTGCACTGTACCTGATAGTTGGCCCGTGCTGGACTATGCTGACTATGGCTGCTACTGTGGATTAGGAGGCTCTGGCACACCTGTTGATGAACTTGACAGGTGAGGACTTGGATAAAAACACCCCTGCATGTGCCTGTGCTGTTCTGTCCCTCTCTGCTTCTGTGATGTGCTTATTTACGTCCTCCACATTAAATTGTTCCTGCTCAGTGCATTGAGAACGTTTCACTGAAGCTGCACATCAGGAGAAAAAGAAGGACACATTTTACCAAGAAGAATCAATTAACTTAATCAACCTAATCAAGTACTTGTTAGTTTCAGACCAGAAGAAGAAATTGACGAGCAAGATTCTTCAACTTAAAAACGCAGAAGTTGCCATAACAACTTATTTATGCTGTAGGTGCTGTCAAATCCATGACCAGTGTTACAGTGATGCCATGCAACATGATGAGTGCTGGCCCATCTTGGACAACCCCTACACTGAAATATACAGCTACAAGTGTGATGAGGCCAGCAAGACTGTCACCTGTCTGAGTGAGTGTTCCACTGCACTGTTTCCTCTCCTACTGAAAATCATTGTTACATCAATATGCATCAACCAAGGCTTTGCGCATGTTACATGTTGCTCTCCTCTCCCTTTGTGCTTTAGATGACAACAATCCCTGTGAGAAGTTCATCTGCGAGTGTGACAGGCAAGCCGCCATGTGCTTTGCCCGCGCTGGTTATAATGAAGAAAATGCTCATCTCCCCAGTGACAAATGCAAGTAGGCAGAGTGATGCAGTGACACGCAGTCAGGAGGGAGTCCTCACCTGCGCTAATGTGTGTGTCTTAATTCAAAAACAATAAAGGAAATCAAGTGCCATCATATTCATAGTTACTATTTATTGTCTTTTCATACCCTACCAGGTGTAAATTTCATGTTTTTTGTTGCATACATGTCTATATATAAAGAGATGTCATCAACATAATTTGCATCTGCCTTATTTTCCAGCAGCATTGTCAAATCAGCAGCTGAGTTCAGTCCATGTTCCTCTAAGCCGTCTTTTCACAGATGTAGTTGTACGGCAGGTTACAGTCCGCATCATTCCACATCTTGCGTGTGGGTGTCACAGAGCCATGAATTTGCCCACAGTCCTCTCCGTTCTCTCGGTAGGCCCAGTTGTCGGGCTGACCTTCATCCCAGAATCTGTGCACAGAGGAAGGGGGATACGTAATTAAGTTAAATATAGTGATGACTTCCCTTTTCCTCATGCATTTCTTTCTGCGTCTCATTTGTACGGCTTCTTGTTTCTCTCACTTTGGGGTTGAATTGAAGTCAGTGCCGTCCACCCAGCTCCAGTGGCCCTCGTGTTGTCGCTCCACCAGTCCAATCCAGTAGCTATTTCTGAGCAAAACAATCCCTGAAATGTAGTCCTACGAATGAAGAGACATTATTATTCTAAAGCCTTTGTTATGTCTGATAACAGCTGTGCTTGTGAAAGTATACAGCCCTGGTGAAGTCTGTAAAACACACTGGAGTACACGTAAACCTCACCAGCTCCTCCACATTGTTCAGAACCACTAGGTGTCCTCCACGTGCTCGACATTGCTGCTCTGCTTGGCTCCAGGTAACAGCTGTGTTGGACACCAGGTAGCAGCTCCTCTGGAAAGACACCCATCCATCTGTACATACCCCTGGTTAGATGAACATTAGGACCAGTCAGAGAAACACTGAATTCTGATTCGACTGATGTAGTACAGTATTTTGATTTACCTCCACCCGAGACCACTTTCTTTATGGAGGCATCCTGCGCAGCTGTTTTGAAAAGCAACATGAAGGTTGAGTGGAGGTCAGTGGTAACAATGGTACAGTTGCATCACACTGGGAACCATTTCCTCACCAACACTAATGAGTCTCTCCAGTTGAAATCTGACAGCAGTGACTTCCTGGTTTAACTGGGAAACTTTGAGATAAGAAAACTGTTACACAGTGATTGTCATGTAGAAATATATGAATCAGCCTGCTTCCTTTGCAGACAGTTGGTCATAAGTCATACATTTGATCCCACAGACCATCAGCAGAATCAACAAGAGCAGCAGCAGGATGCCATAGAGGACAAAAGTCACTTTCCTCTTCATACCTGTAAACACTGACAGACACTGTTTCATGGTGACATCCAGAAAAAAAGAATCGTCATCAGCTGACGTCTACATGTGAAATTAAATACCAGATTGTGTGGTTGTTTTTTGCTCTTCATGGACAGAGTCATTATCAGAGGATCCAAACCGGTGAAACTGATAATCCATTTCTGAAAGAAATTCACTTGGATTAAAATTATTGAATTTAGACTTTTTAAGGTTGGTAATGTAAGAGCTACTTATTATTTATATTATTTCTGTAATATTGTTTCATGCAATTGGGAAACCCTAAACTTCAAATAATTGAAGTACACAGTCCACAGACAAACCGAGGATCTACTGTTTGTTTTCAGACCAAATAAGTCAACTATTAATGGGTCATTAATCAGACTTCTGAAATTATATACTCTTTAATTCTCCATGGTATTCAGACAATGTGGTTAAAAGCTTTAATTAGAATAAATTAGAATGTAAAGGAATTAGCTTTGTGGAAATCTATAGACAAGTCAGTACAGAATTCATGCTGTAATTTGAACATGCACGACAGGACTCTTACTCCCACGCAGTTATGGATTTCTATACAAAATGGGAAAAATGAGGATTAGACAGACATTTCAACAGCCAATGAGACATCTGACACTCACCTTCATCAGCCATATTATCTCTAAATTTCTCTGGTTGGACTTTGACCATAAAATCACAGTGTCCTCCCCTTTAAAGTGAAACACTAAATCAAAACACAGGAATGAGAGTTTGTTTCATTCACAACTTATTTAATTTGAGAACTCTTGAAATACTTTTCATCCATGAGATGTAGTGAAGGTGATTTTGCAAAGATTTAAACAATTAGCAGTCTCAAACACACACACACACACACACACACACACACACACACACACACACACACACACACACACACACAAATATAGATATACCTTTAATTTACAGAATTTCCTAGTTTCCTCTACATCTTTATCTTGTGACCCCATGAGTGACCCTTTTCCCCTTGGATGAAACTACTGCTTTAAATTCTGCATAAAAAAATAATCTGCATTATCTTCAGATGGTGTGAACCGTATATAGCCTAAAATAATTTGCATTGTATTATTGGTGCATTCCATGAGGACGGTCTTATCTTGCAATTTATACTTGCCTTGTCCACGTATTGGCCTCCTTCCTTATACAGTACATGGACTGTTTGCCTCTGTAGTTCGCAATCTCACCGCTGGGTGGTAGCAGAGATAACAAACCTGTCCTCTACGTGACATCACGATAAACAGCCCTTCCGGACCTGTAGTTTGTCAGAATGGGAAAATGGCGGCTCTAGGACGCATCTATAGTGTGTTGCTGAGGTCTTCCTCGACTCAGACCCGGCGTCAGCTCTCTGCTGCTGCTGCAGACGGACATGGCGCGTTGGGTAAATGAAGCAGCTCGTTAACACTAACTGACAGTTTTAAACGATTTTTTCCTATTTGTTTTTGATAACTTCTGTTCTGACGGTGACCTTGCTGGGCTAGCGTTAGCAGTGTTAGCATTAGCAGTAGCTTGATATCACTGAGTGAAAAGCATGCATAACAAACTGATAAAACATCAACTCGCTGACATAAATACAGTTTCTTCAGTTTGTTCTTCCACCGAAACATTAACACAACTGTTTTGGCGTTACTTTACGTATTCCCTGATTTAGAGTTGTAGCACTGTCGAACAACATGTCCTGCAAACTAAAAAGAAACTATAACGTCACACTAGGTCGTATGGCATTGTTGTCTCTCGCAGTGTGCTGGAAGAAGAGGTAGAAAGGATGAATGTTTTTCATGTACACGCTCTGAATGAAGAGAAATAAGGGAATGACTTCGAGCACGTAAAAACTGAGGAATAGTTACCTGTACAATAAATAAAGACACACTACAGAGTGCATGAAGATGTCTACATCTTTTAGGTGTCATGGTCTTACATACTCATAGAAGCACATGTTAGAGGTATTTGTTATATGCAGGTGCATACTTGTTAAACATAAATTGAAGAGTTCTGGCTATCTTGAGGAAATCTTTTTAGCTCATGATCAGCCTATGCTGAATTTAATAGATTGTGGTTATGTGGAATAACATTTAAGAGCTAATCATCATTGTCTTTCTCCTCCAGCTGAGAAATGGAGGCTGCTGAGTTTCCTGGTTGCCATCCCTGGTGTTGCAGTGTGCATGTTGAACACGTTTATGAAACATCATGAGCATGAACAGCCAGAGTTCATCCCATATGAACACCTACGCATTCGCACCAGGGTATGCCTTTACTTTAAAAAAAAATCATTTCAGATTCTCTTATGTGTCAGTTCACTATTTTTACTCAGTTTTTTGTTCTCACAGCCTTTCCCCTGGAGAGATGGCAAAAAATCCCTTTTCCACAACCCACATGTGAATGCCCTTCCTGATGGCTATGAGGATACTCATGAGTAAATCCTCCCTCCAGATCTCCAAATTGGGATCAGTCCCTCAGTGTTTATTACTGGACCACACTCATGTTCCCAGTTTACTTTCACGTTTTTTGGTTTACCTCTGTGCTCTCGAAACGGGACATCCAAACCAACTGTTTCCTTTGCTCTGGACCATGAAACTAAATGTCAACTTTAACCTAACTTAACTGAATAAACAAAGTAACTGTTGTTACCCAGATTCATGTTTTGTCTCTTTGTCTGCTGATGTGATACAGTTTGTATTTTAGGTTCTCTCGTTATTGTTTTACAGAAAGATTTGTATGATTTTTATTAACATGTCAATGCTAGATAAAAATGGATATAAGTATTAAAATCTATAGTTACAAAATTACCTTAATTGGTACCTTAATTTTCAGGTTTGTCACATTGTGTAGGCAGGCTCAATGACAGTGGCTCATACTGAGATTCCAGCAATATGATTAGTAACTCTAGCGCTTTCCCTGCTCTCAAGAAGTCAGAAATTTGTGGCACTTTATACAGTGGTGGCCAAAACACTTTCCATTTTTGAGCGGTTTCACTTTTTGTTAAATTGGCCATTAAAATATCCATAAAATGAATGAAATATCTTCAAAGTCATCATTATGTTTTATAAACCATAGAGTAGAGCTACCAGAAGGGGATTTTGGTCTTTTCCTCACAAAAAACCAATCATGTTTCTTCACAGAAGAAACCAACATTTAGTTGAATATAACTGAATTGAGCAGATATGTAAAAGATATGTAAAAGAGCTGCAGACCCATGTTTCACCCATCATGTCATGTTTCTTCCTGAGAGGTGTTTGTGGTTTATGATGCTCACTGCACCACACTGGGTTTACTATCCTTTTCCTTTTTTTAAAGTATCCTTTATGATAATTACTTAAAAATTGCTTAATGGAGAATACACACAGCTAATATCATGATCTGACACAGGGGACAAAGGTACGCTCGTAACTAATGATATTAAACCATTATTCATTTACTAACATCTGTGTTTTTCCCACTGTGAACACATTGTTAGAAAAACAACAATGATGTGCGAGGACAAATCATAAAAATATCGCTCACTTATTTGTTCCTATTGAACAGTGCCCTTATCTGCGATTCCTACATAACTAATGTACTTGAATCTACACCAATTGTCAGCTGTTTATCTAATCGGCCCCAGACCTGAGACACGTGACTGACGCTCACAAACTCCACCTCTGTCACGTGAACGCGCAGTAAACCGAATTAGAAAATCCAGGGTTAACAAAGCCTACTGATAGCCAGCGTCATGACACCGTCTATTATCTGCTCGGATCCATTGCTTTGACTGTTACTGGTAACGTGACTCGTGTTACAAGTGAATGCCGTATCGATTAAGCTCGGGTTTATTTCGTCTCGCGATCGCGGTTGCGATTTGATCACTAAAGCTCGCCTTGAAACATCTCGGATAACTGTGCACGCTCACCTCGCCATAAAGGGGAGCCAGGGAAGAGTAATCGCACATCGAAACCCGGATCACTGGTCATGAATACAGACGGAGGTGAGGAGACCTTGTTCAATCTCCAGTGTGTGTGTGTGTGTGTGTGTGTGTGTGTGTGTGTGTGTGTGTGTGCTTGTGTGTGTGTGTGTGTGTGTGTGTGTATACAGTGCTTAGCATATATGAATACACCCCCTGTGAAAGCCAAGCACAGAGCACAAGTTCAGTTTCCAGCTGTCTGTTGGATACGTGTCTGATGATTAATTAGACTCACATGTGGTTGAATTCTTGTTAATTAGAATTTTTTACTCTAAAATATAGCTTCGCTTGTAAGACTTTCATTGGGGTTTCGAAAATTACTCACTTAATGACTTACTTTGTGTGCAAATTCACTCAAAACAAATGTGTGAGTATTTTGTTTGTATAGTATCCCATAGACAATGTTGAATGGAATGGTTGAATGGTTGTTTTGGACGGAAACAACAGATTTTCTGACAAGTCTGTTGGGGTGTACTCATTTATAATTTTTTTCATTTAGATTTCCAGATGATTAGGAAGCAGGAGAGGGCCCATTTCTTCAGCTCCAAAGAGCAGGAGCTCATTCTGAAGTTGTATGAGGAGGAGAGGGAGATACTTACAGCCAAGTCCAACACAACAAGCGCCTCCAAACTGAGAGAGGGAGCCTGGCAGAGAATCGCTGATAAAATCAATGCGTAAGACGACAAGTGTGGTCCATTTACCTTTATTCATAATAATATACTTTTTTTTGTTAATGTTGAACTGCATTACCACGTAATCATGTTATTATTTTTCATGATTCGCAGGGTATCGGACAGCGGCTACAAAAGGTCATGGCAGCAAGTTAAAGTGAAACACAAAAACATAGTGCAAACAGGTATCATTTCAAACAATGCTGGAAAGTTACATTTACTGCAGCGTACTGTTGCCTCATGATGCTTTTGTTAGAATAAAGCTATACTGGTAAATATTGTACATTTGAATATAATTGTTTAGTTAAACTCTCAGCACTAATTAGCTCTGTAACATTCAGGAAAAGGTTTGACTTTTCTGATTCATTCTTATGCAGCAAAAAGAAGAAGATGTGAGGTGATGAGGAGTCAGGAGGAGTCAGTGACTCCATCGTTGACCTCTGCAGAGGAGGATGTGCTGCAGCACAAAGACAACACGTTGAGGGTAGAGGTCCTCCCTGGGGGCACCTGTATTGACCCACTGATTGGATCCGACAGCTCATTTATTAGTGGTAAGTGTAGTTCACCCCTCTAAAAACTCTGTTTTCCACGTAGCCTAATGTATAATGTTGGCACTGCCACTACAGTGTCAGGGCATCCTGTACTCCTGCTGCCTGTGACAAAGACAGAGCCAGAGAGCCTGAGCAGTGATGAGACAGACATAAGTGACGCACATTTCGACACGGTAAGTACTCCCAAACAAGTCTTCTAACGGTCATGTTGCAACGCTTCACATCTGGACGTCATTATTTTGTGTAGGACTTGCACGGTAGCAACATCCAGGAACAGTCCAACTCAGCATGTGCTACAACGGGTGGCAGAAGTGCAGAGGTGAGGTTTATGTATCTCAGCAGTGGACTACAGAAAATGACCAAAAGTATCTAACTAACAATCGGAGCTCATGTTGTTGCATTTCCTTTGCAGAGGGAGACAGGGGACATTAAGGCCCTTTACTGCCGCTACCTCCAAAAAGAGATAGAGAACCGTGACCAGCAGATGGCATACAGAGCACTTAAAATGAGGAAATTAGAAAAAGAAATCTTATTACTTGATAAGCAGCTGATGTGACAATGAAAAGTAAGATAGTAATGATAATTTTAGAATTATAATACGTCAAATTAAATGTAATTTGCTTTGGTCAGACATTTATAGTAAGATGGTTCAGTTACATTATATATTGTACAGTCATATTTTGCCTTGTGTACATCACACCCGTTTGTGTGTGTGTGTGTGTGTGTGTGTGTGTGTGTGTTGGGGGAGCAATGTTTTCGGGCCGTTCTGGTGGTTGGTCAAGTTTTCAACAACATGTGTTCTTTTATTGTTGCTCTGCACATGCTACAGTACATGGTAATGTACCGGTATGCAATCATAGACACCTCACACTGCTGAATTTATCTTTCAGTCCCAGCAGCACTGTCATGACAGAAGCTGCCTCTTACTGGGCTTGTGGCACAGCGAGGGTTTAAGTTAAGGGCATTGTGAAGTACAGTACTTATAAATGGAGCCCATGTGACGATTTTGGCTGCATTGTCTCTGAACTAACTGATTTAATTTGATAGCACTTAACTATATACCCACATTAAAGGGGTTAATATAGAAACAGTCACGCTTCTATACAAATCCAAATTTTATGAGCCAGTAATTGGCCAAGTTGACACAAAATCATTTTGTATTTATTGTATATTTGTTTGCAAATCCTTTGCAGTCATTGACAGACTAAGGTCTGTTACTGATACACATTAAGAGAAACCTTAGTAGCTCATATTCTTCAGGTGCAATATGAGTATGCTGTTTCCATCTTCATTACTTATTTGGAGGTGTCAATCAATATCATATTGATGACATTATTTAAGAATATTTTTACGATTTGTGTAATTGTTTTGACTACCATTGGATTTATTTTTTGTGTTTGTGTGTATTTTGTTTGCAGTGACGACATAATAATCAGTGAAAATGATCTCTCTGTTCAGTACTATGTGATCAGACAACGTTGTCATGGTAACATGATGCTACAGACAATAAAAAACATGACAATAAAAACCTGAATTGTAATATCATTGTGTGACCCCTCTGTCCAAATTGTGTCTTGAACCGAGTGACAGCAGCAGGTCACTGTTGGTGATGTACATTAATGGCTGTTGTTAAACAACTTTTATGTGCATTACTGCCACCATCTGAATTTAACCTTTTTCTCCAACATTCAGTAGACACAATCACACACACAAACAAATCTGTTTTCTCTTTTCTCATTATAAAAGAGTCAACAGAGACTTTGATTGCCTGTGGGAGACATAAAGCCAGAAGCACTAATATGCTTAGGAAACAATAACTAGTATAAGCTTTGGCTTCATGGGTTCATAAAGAATAAACTTTCTACATCTGTCTCCACAAGGAAAGGATTTCCCAACGTAAAATCAATAGCCATCACATGTCGGTGCCAGGCTGACGTCAATAGTCGCCAATAATGAGCAAAAAAGAGAACATGAAAAAAGACAGTGCTGTTGGCATTTATATACTGAGTGCTTTATTGTCACAGCTATTTTAAGGTAGACTATTGTTATTGTAAGGTTACTGCTTATTATTCAGACATGTGAGTGGAGCTGAGTGTTTCAGAGAGGGAAGGGCACTGCATGCTTGGAGAAACGACCATTTTAAAGCTTATAAAACAATAATCAGGGTCATGGCTGTAAAGAAAAGGAGTAAATAAACGTGTTTCTCTAATAACCCAGAGCTGTGTGGGCTGGTGAGCTGTGGTGAGATCCGCCTACAGGTAAAGCTGATGGGAACCAACAAGGGGAGCAGCTGTTTAATATCAGGTTGATGAAAGTGCAGGTGAAGGCAACCTGTGTCTAATGAAGCAGGTGATTTGTGAGCACTGGGTGATGTTTCTGCAATGTAATGCAGCAGTATAGAAGAGTTACTGTGTGGCTGTGTTGACACTGACATGGACAAATATGACACATCACTGTGTAGCTTTTCATGCTACACAATTCACTTCGATTATGAGCATTAAAACTGGGTACAATACATATTTTTTGGTTTTATATGGTTCATGTTTGGGGCGTTGATTATAAATGATGAACATCGGCTCGTGTGTCTGAGATGCCTCCTTCAGGCTGAGCTCCATCTGTGTCATGGAAAAGTTTACCACCGTCCCCACCCGCGTCACTGCCATGATGCCAGACACAAGCATCCACATCAATGAAAAGGTGACGCGCTCCGCAGCGACGTGTGTGCCCCTCTGTTCCGCTGTCTGTGCGCGCTCCGGCTGCGCTGCCGCACGGCGGTCAGGTGGTGATGTGTAGCCCAACTTAACACAGGCAGTCTCTGCTGGGCTATATGCGTCGACGATGGAGAGGAAGCGGCAAATGATGTCGAGGATCGAGCCACCGACACAGACCTGACCAGATGCGCAGCTATGAGCTCCTCCTTTCCAAAATCAGAATCCACCACCTCTTTACTGAAATCGTCCGCGGCGGCGAGGAGACCGACACACCTGCCCGAGCGGACAGCAGAGAGCCGGAGGAGTCAGCATCCCCCTCAGCAGCAGCAGCAGCAGCAGCAGCAGCAGCAGCAGCACCAGCATCAGCATCAGCATCAGCATCATCACCGTCCCGCCGCGCTCCGGAGCAGCGGCAAAGCCGAGGAGTCTGTTAGGAGAAATATAGAAGTATGTGAACACAAACAAGAAAGTAACTGTGTGCTTGTAATCATGACCTTGTACGCAGCAGCAGAAATGCCCACTCATGAGTCCTTCTGGTCGGCCGAGTGCGACGTCAGTGCCCGGAGACCCCTGTGCCAACCCACCCTCCTCAGCAGCCAGGGCGGCGGTAATAATGCGTCCACTCGGGACAAGTGCAAGTCACACGAGCCCCGCAGCCAAGTCCCGAACCCCCCGAACGGCGAGGCGGGCCGAGGTGTGACGGAGCGCTGCAGGTCCTCCAAACCCGCACACCGGCACCACCACCGCAGGAGGCACCACCGAGAGGAGCGTCCGCCCGAACCGGAGCAGTCCCGCCGCAGCCGTCCGGTCCCCAGGGTGCCATCGCTGTCCGACAGCAACGACGACAGGACTCCTCTCTGCGAACCGAGGGACCAGAAGGGGACCGCGGTGACCAGTAGCGGCGGTCAGGTCACCAGTCCCTCCCCGTCCTCCTGCTCCCCGGTCCCGCTGTCCAGCAGGTCATCCCGTCGCTCCCGCAGGTCCAGCGCTGCGTCCTCCTCTGCGTCAGACATTAATTTACGCACCATCCTCAATTCACTGTTTGGGCAGGTAAGATATGACTATCACAACACATACGTTTTATATACGTGTCCTTCTTTCACGCACACACACACACACACACACGCACACACACACACACACACACAATTGGTCAATTAATGTCATTCACTTGAACAATTTAGGTATGTGAAGTGTAACATTTCTCCTGGAAATGTCGTGGCCCTTGACAAGTGACAGTCCCGAAATCCTGACTGATAGAATGAGACTTGTTTACAAGGTGAAAAGTAGGTTTTGTACACTGAGTTGAATGGATGGGAGCACTGTCTTTTTTTTATTTATCACAGGCACTGTTTAAAAATGGAATGCGTTACGTTCACAGAGCTGACCTGCTCTGCTGGAAACAGTGCAATGTTACTGTCATTTGTCAGTGGTAAACTGGCCCCTGCCTCCACTGATGTGCTGTTTCCAATCAATAAATGTAAATGGGCTTTGTGATGCAGTCTGCAAACACTGTCTTTACTGGTCAGAGAAGGAAAAGCTTCCTCTATTCACATTCGTTTCTTATGTAATTTGTAAATACAGCACTACCTCCCACAGACATCAGGCAGTCAGCCCTTCCTTATTGAAGTGGATGTGTTGGGGCAGATAAAATGCTCTATCAGAGAGGTGCTAATATACACTCGTCAAATACAGAGATGTATGTTCATGTTTCTGCATCATTTAGGTAAGTAGCACTGCATCGATCGCTGTGTCTGTTTCCAGGAAATGACTTTGACGTTCCCATTGGGGATGGAGGGACTATTTGGAGCCAGCCAATCTATTTTTACAGAAGAAACTAGTTCAGCCTAATATGGTTGCATTCACTGTGATTTAATTTGCATTTAGGTCACAGAACTTGAGTCTTACTCAAGTTTTAGTTTTACATCACAAAGCGTCATCTTGCTTCTTCAACCTCTGGAGAGTATATTCTTTATCAAGGATGGGAGGGTTACTTCTCAAATGTAATCCAAGTACAATTACAAGTTACCTGTTAAAAATGCAGTAACTTACTCTAATTATCATAACATAAAAGTAATGTACCTGATTACTTTTAGTTCTTTTTGGATTACTTCAATACCAAACATCAGTTAAGTTATTAATTATGAACTATTCAGCTGTATTTGTCACGGCTGTGTCCTCCTGGTTCACCTCTGCCCTCAGTAGTTTTCCACTCTTCCTGCCTCTGCTTCACTCCTCCCCTCAGCCACGCCTCCTCATCAGCTCAACTCTCCTCACCTGGCTTCACAGCTGCAGCTCATCTCATCAGCCTGGCATATAAGCTCCTCCAGTACTCTCACTCTTTGCCAGATTGTTTGCGAGACTCTCCAGCGTTACTTCTCTGCCTGATCTCCTGGTGCCGACCCTGCCTGTCCTCGACCTGCTCTTCTCGCCTGCCTCCCAGTGTTTCGACCTGCCTTCTGCCTCTGACCTCGTGTTCAGCCTCAGCGTCTTCGGCGTCTGCCTGCTCTCCTGGTTTTGACTGTCCTGCCTGGCCTCGACTACTCTGCAGCCCTCACCATACCGGGACCTCTGCCTCGTCTGCCTGCTTACTTGGTTTTGACTCCCACGCCTGTAAATAAAAGGACATTTCCAACTGTCCACTAGCCTTGAGTGTTGTATTTGGGTTCCACACACCTCCGTCACAGTACAATCTGGCCAACAATGGACCCAGCACACTCCCCCTTTCCTCAAACCCGCTTGGAGCGGGTAGAAGGAATGCTCGAACTCCACTAGGCTCAGATGACCTCCAATGCAGCAGAGGCTCGGCGAACAGCGTCAGCGTTGGAGCAAGCGCTAACGTCTTTAGCTAACCAGGTACAACAGTTAGCTGCTTCCATGGTTCCACTGCCGGCTCCTACTCCAGCTTCTCCTCCTCATGCTCCTGTTCCTCCGTTGGGCTCCGCTCCTGAACCCCGGGTGGGTACTCCGGAACGTTACTCTGGGGATCCCGAAGGCTGCAACCCCTTTCTGACAAACTGCTCCATTTTGTTTGCTCTGCAACCGCACACCTTCGCCTCAGAGACTGCGAAGGTAGCCTTCACCATAAATCACCTGACTGGCCGAGCCCGCCTTTGGGGAACAGCTGAGTGGGAGAGAAATGTGAAGTGGCCTGGGTCTGTCCACGTATCCTGAGGGGAAGCGCTCCATACAGAAAGCTCCAGACCAACCGACCAGATGGCATAATATTAGGAGATAGTGCCTAACCGCTCCTACCATGGCTGATGACCCCTTTTCTTGCACCAAGCCCACCGGAGCAGGCACGCTTCAACACTGCTCATTCCAAAACAAGGTGTGCCACTGAGCGTTTACATGGAGTTCTGAAGAGGCACTTTTTGCGTGCCTCAACTACTTGCCAAGTGGAACCCCAAGGTGTGTGCAACATAATACTTGCTTGTATTGTCCTTCACAATATTGCTACAAAGCGGAATGTCCCTCTCTGTGATGAGGTTAATGATGCACCTGAGCCAGCTGAAAACGAAGACATACCTCCTACTTTCTCTCAGAATGAGAGAGTGACTGGTCGTGCAGTAAGGGATGCCATTGTCAGAAACTATTTTTGAACAATGATTTTTGGATGTGACTGTAAATATTATGTTTCCAATTAGAATTAGAATTGAATACTCTTTTGTTTGATTTTGACAGCTATTGAGTGTATTATTTTATTTCTACTTTGTACTGGTCTGTTATGCAAAGTAGCATAAAATGTCAACTGTATGGTTTGAAAACTAGGTTCAAATATCAATAAATAAATGTTTTTTTTACTACACAATGAATGTTATTTATTTCACCAGTTTGAATTTAATTAAAATCACATTTTGTTCCTGAAATTCCCCCTGAATCCACCCAACTGCTGGGATCAGAATAATCCTGATTTTTTGGATCAAACTTATCCTGATCCTACTAAAAAGTTTTGAACAACCCAAACTGAGGGTTTTATCCAGATCAAAACCAGGATTGGATTACGTGATCCAATCCGATCTCACAATCTGTTTTTGGTTTTGAACAACCCATTTTCAAGGTTTAATCCAATCCATTATCCAAAATCCAATCGGATTACTTTTGAACAACTGGGCCCTGGTGCCGACCCTGCCTGTCCTCGACCTGCTCTTCTCGCCTGCCTCCCAGTGTTTCGACCTGCCTCTGACCTCGTGTTCAGCCTCAGCGTCTTCGGCGTCTGCCTGCTCTCCTGGTTTTGACTCTCCTGCCTGGCCTCGACTACTCTGCAGCCCTCACCATACCGGGACCTCTGCCTCGTCTGCCTGCTTGCTTGGTTTTGACTCCCACGCCTGTAAATAAAAGGACATTTCCAACTGTCCACTAGCCTTGAGTGTTGCATTTGGGTTCCACACACCTCTGTCACAGTACAATCTGGCCAACAATGGACCCAGCACACTCCCCCTCTCCTCAAACCCGCTTGGAGCGGGTAGAAGGAATGCTCGAACTCCACCAGGCTCAGATGACCTCCAACGCAGCAGAGGCTCAGCGAACAGCGTCAGCGTTGGAGCAAGCGCTAACGTCTTTAGCTAACCAGGTACAACAGTTAGCTGCTTCCATGGTTCCACTGCCGACTCCAGCTTCTCCTCCTCATGCTCCTGTTCCTCCGTTGGGCTCCGCTCCTGAACCCCGGGTGGGTACTCCGGAACGTTACTCTGGGGATCCCGAAGGCTGCAACCCCTTTCTGACGAACTGCTCCATTTTGTTTGCTCTGCAACCCCACACCTTTGCCTCAGAGACTGCGAAGGTAGCCTTCACCATAAATCACCTGACTGGCCGAGCCCGCCTTTGGGGAACAGCTGAGTGGGAGAGAAATACACCAGCCTGCTCCTCATTCCAGGCTTTCGCTGTGGAGCTACGTAAGGTTTTCGGACCTGTTCCATTGGGACCCGATGCCACTGGAGGACTCATGGGCCTGAGACAGGGGGCTCAGACTGTGGCAGATTATGCAATAAATTTTCGGACCCGGGCTCGTCTAAGTGACTCGAATGCTGCTGCCCAGTGTGACGCTTTCCTCCATGGACTGGCTCCGTACATCAAGGACGAGTTGGTTTCGTTCGACCTCCCTTCCTCCCTCGATGGCCTCATTGAACTGACTTCCAGGCTAGACAGACGCATCCAGGCGAGGAGGAGGGAGGTACGCCAGGCAGGGGTGGATCGCCGGCCATCTGTCCGTCTGCGGGGATCTGCAGCTCCCTCCGACCCACCCTCTGAGACTCTTTCCGGGGGGATTGAACCCATGCAGTTGGGACGGACCAGCCTAACACCGGTGGAGAGAGAGCGTCGTCGCCAAGGCAACCTTTGTCTTTACTGCGGTCAGGCTGGACACTTCATCTCCCGTTGCCCAGCAAAAGGGAAGGGCTCAGCAGTGAACAGGGGGGTCCTGCTGACCCAAACCCAAGACTCTGCCCCTAACTCACGACCCCTGTTCCATGTCCGGTTGCTGTTGGCAGGGGGTTCTCAAACCCTTTCCACCTTCATAGACTCTGGAGCTGATGTCTTATTGACAAGGAGCTTGTCCTCCAGCTAGGAATCAACCTGGTTCCCCTGCCTCGCCCGGTTCCGGCCAGCGCCCTGGATGGGCATATCCTAGGGACGGTCACCCATCAGACCGTTCCCATCCGCATGCTCCTGTCAGGTAACCACCATGAGACTATACAGTTTCTTGTCCTGGACTCACCGCGCCTCCCACTGATCCTTGGCTACCCCTGGCTCCGTCGTCATAACCCCCACATCGACTGGTCTTCGGGCTCCATTCTGGGGTGGAGTTCTTCATGCCATCAGGTCTGCCTGAAACAAGCAGCAGCACCTCAACCAACGTTCAGCTCCAACCCTCCTCCAGACCTGTCGGGGGTGCCGTCTGTATACCACGACTTCCGGGAGGTGTTCAGCAAGGCCAAGGCGACCTCTCTACCCCCTCATCGGCCCTACGATTGTGCCATCGACCTCTTGCCCGGCTCCTCTCCCCCTAAGGGTCGTCTCTACTCCCTTTCTGCACCCGAAAGAGAGGCCATGGATAGGTACATCAATGACGCCTTGGCTGCAGGTATTATTCGGCCCTCCTCTTCACCTGCTGGGGCTGGCTTCTTCTTCGTTGAAAAGAAGGACAAATCCCTGAGGCCCTGCATTGACTACAGGGGCCTAAATGCTATCACAGTCAAGAACCGTTACCCCCTGCCTCTTATGGCCTCTGCGTTTGAGCTGCTTCAGGGGGCCACAGTCTTCTCCAAGCTGGATCTCCGCAACGCCTATCATCTGGTCCGAATCCGGGAGGGGGACGAGTGGAAGACGGCGTTTAACACACCCACTGGTCATTACGAGAATGCCCCGGCCG
>JAFBJQ010000355.1:325806-382159 GCA_016785345.1 Trinectes maculatus | reverse complement strand
TGTCACGGCTGTGTCCTCCTGGTTCACCTCTGCCCTCAGTAGTTTTCCACTCTTCCTGCCTCTGCTTCACTCCTCCCCTCAGCCACGCCTCCTCATCAGCTCAACTCTCCTCACCTGGCTTCACAGCTGCAGCTCATCTCATCAGCCTGGCATATAAGCTCCTCCAGTACTCTCACTCTTTGCCAGATTGTTCTCTACCATGCGAGACTCTCCAGCGTTACTTCTCTGCCTGATCTCCTGGTGCCGACCCTGCCTGTCCTCGACCTGCTGTTCTCGCCTGCCTCCCAGTGTTTCGACCTGCCTTCTGCCTCTGACCTCGTGTTCAGCCTCAGGGTCTTCGGCGTCTGCCTGCTCTCCTGGTTTTGACTCTCCTGCCTGGCCTCGACTACTCTGCAGCCCTCACCATACCGGGACCTCTGCCTCGTCTGCCTGCTTGCTTGGTTTTGACTCCCACGCCTGTAAATAAAAGGACATTTCCAACTGTCCACTAGCCTTGAGTGTTGCATTTGGGTTCCACACACCTCCGTCACAGTATTTATGAATTAGACTACAGGGTACAACAACAATAATGGTAATAATTATAATAATTGTAACAATCAATATTCTTATGATAGTTATTATTAGATGTAAAACAATTGTGAAAAAAGTGTGTTAGGTAATAACATGCTCCAAAGTTACCTACAGAGGCGGAATACAACTGCAGTCGGGGCCCGGGGGCAGGGGCAGTGGGCCCCGCCCACCTTGCCTATATCGAGTTTTTCCCCGTTTTAACAAATATACCGGTAATTTGATTATTTCATGTGTACATTCTGTAATGTAACGGATTACAGTTACTTTTTCTTGTATCCTAATTACATAACAGCGATACATGTAATCCGTTACTCCCCAAGTGTGTTCTTTATTGAGGTCACTGTGTATGGTGTTAGGATTTTCACCTGATCATGATATATGATAAATATATATGTCACAGACTTACTGTAAAATTGGCTCCAAATATGAAGCTAGAGAGCAACCGCTATGGCTCCAGGAGAAAATTCTCCCAGTACTTAGTATAGTATGAATGCCTATTCTACAAATATCCCAGGAGTCAGTCTGCGAGCAGCACTGTGAAAACATTAGCGTGACCTGAAAATCGGTCTTTGATGAGACAGCTGGGGGGGAGTTCAATGACGGACAGAAATGTAAGGTCTGGTTTTAGGGTTATACACATACTGCCTCTGGCATCTCGTCTGAACAATGGAGTCACAGTAAACAGGATCTACTCTGCTCTCGGCTGCAAGTCATATGTTCATGTGCCAAAACGGAAACAAACCTGAACAGATGTTGATCGACTACATTTAATTATGATTTTATTTATTTTGAAGGTGACAAACACACAAATCAGTGCAAAAAACAACCAAAAAAACAAAACACATGAGCTAACCAGTTACAGCTTTCCTGCTTCTCAGTCTGTGTGTTTCTCTTGCGGCCATGTGCTGTAGGTCAGTGTGACCTTGTGTTCGCCTGCAGAGGGCACAGGATAATGTGAGTGCAGGGTGTGGGGGAGTAAGGCAAGAAAAATAAATGGACGTGCAGAAATGTGAAGTGCAATACGGGAATTAGAAAATGCAGTGTTAAGATTTCAAATGAGTCTAGTACGTGAGAGTGAGCGCGCAGGTGGGGAAGACTGGAAATAGGTGCATATACTTACATAGTGTTCTTGTAAACTTGCCTCGGACAGATTTTAAAAGCACAGATGCAGCAAACACCTTTTGCAGCTTTGTGTACAGCCCTGTAGGCAAGATGACACGTCACATCATATTTCTCTTGTTTATGCCCATGGGGCTGTGTTGACATGTCTGCGTTGTTCACAGAACAGCTCCAACAGATTGGTGAGTGTGACAGCCGCGTGGAAAATCTCACAGACCTCATTTCCTTTAATAGGCATACCTCTCTTTCCCTCCATGGTCCACTTCTCCCTCTCATTTAGTTTCTCCCCCTCGTTTGCTCTTCTGCATCTCCCTCCGACAGTGCCACCGCCGCTACGCCGCTACGCTCATTTAGTCATTTGCAGGTTAGCACCCCAGGCTTCATGGGTCTTGTTGAAACCAGAGTTTGCGCTCCTCTCAAAACCCAACCTGCAAACTCAGCGGAGGAAAAGTCCTCATGGTCCTTTTCAGTGTCTCTTTTCTCTGTCGGTATGGGGAACTGCTTAGACTGGCCCCTGAGAACGGTAAGACTGATTTCAGTGTGATGCTGCACTATTCCAATCGGTCTTTTTTTGTTTGCCAGAATTTGTGGTGTCTTCAGAGCAAGCTGGCGAATACAACTTGATAGTGGTGAGATCTTGTTAATGTTTTGCATACTTGTGTCAAGCGGCTGATGACGTCAGACACTGTAGTGGAAAAAATCCAACAGACATTTTCCATTTTGGTTTGTCTGTGTGTGGATGAAAACATCTTCACGGAACGGCCTTTACAGGCACGGTCCCTGGTGCTTAAGCTCACCGTCTCTGTGCTTCCGAATGTGTTTACGGTTTCAGTGGCTGTGTATAGGCATGAGCTGCCAGTCCGTACAATGTTGCATATAAACAGCTGTGAACAATGACTGGAAAGTTGGCAACATATTTACTGGTGCATTTCTATTTTTTGTATTTTCATCATTGTCTTATACACAAATGTACCATACATGCATGCATTTGCATGCATATTCTACTCTGAAGCCTCCATAGATCTCTAACTCTGTCTTTGCCCCATCTGGCAAGATGCTCCAGGATGCTGAGAGGAGGCTCAGTGGTGAGGTGCTGTCCTGTGAGGAGATGGTCCAGGCAGGTTATCAGGAGTCCATTGAGTCCATTGTTTCCATGACACAAAACTGCGTTCTTGTCAGCAACATACTGGGACAAACCTGTGTCTTCCTAAGTAAAGGCATGGCCAAGTGCAGGCAGACTGTAAGTAAGTCTGGACAAAATAACTTTATTTTATCTATACATTATTTATACATTTGTCTTTAGTCAATCTTACCTGGACAGAATTTCTACTATAGATGAACAAGCTGCAGTAACAAGTTTCACATCTGGGTTGTAGAGACCCGATTTTCCATCATCATTTTTTTGACTATGTCTGCATGTGTCTTGCTGTTTTGACTGGTGCCCTGCCGTCTGCCATTACGGAACACACAGGTTTGGAAAATGTTTTGGTGACTGTCATGCACCACCAGAATTGTTGAGTTTATGTTTGTTAGTTTATGCTAAGTTGCACTTTTGGTTTTATTTTGGTAAAAGTTTTCTTGTTTTCCTGTTGGCACCTTGTCTGTCTATGTGTCTGGTCTGATTTCCTAAGTGTCTGCACCTGGTGATCGTTACTCTCACTCCATATATATACTCCTCCCTCCCTTTGGTTGTTGCCAGTGTGTCATATGTGTTTTTCTTGTGTTTTGCTATTGTCAAGCTTGTGTTGATGTGTTAGATTTGTATGTGTACAGGTTAGGAATTATCGTTGGTGTTTGCTAGGGGAGCTGTGGCTATTGTTTTTGTCTGTATTGCTCTACTGAGCTTGATTACATTCTTGTTAAACTTTCCATTGTCTTGGATCTTGTGCGTTTGGGTGGAAGCCTTGTGTGACGTGTGTCAGTGACGAGTGTTTAGGTGCTTGTGAATTTATGCGCCTCAAACAAATGTGTCAAACCACAGGGCAAGGGTCAAAAAAATGTACTGCTGCACACACAGCAAAGCATTGTTCCACTTGTTGCCTCTCACACATACACATACATGTATCAAAGTCCTAAAGAAACAGTCGTTTGACATTCTGGGAACTGGACTTTTTATTGGCAAGAGTTGGATGAGGAGATAAAATAGTACTCTTGTATCTGTTCACTAAATATGCAGCCAGTGTCTGTCCAAAAGCCATTTACAATGTTTATGCTTTGCTATGCAAACCACCTGCTGAATGTACTGTAATCTCATGTGTGGCAGGCTGATTTAAGTCAACAATATTATCAGTGTGAACATATTTGTATTTTCACATCTCACTGACTGCGGCACAGTAATGTAGGTTTGTGGGTAAACAGATCAGGCGTTGAACATGTCTGTGTAAGTGGTGATGGATGATGAACAGTAGTGATGAATGGTTCATGTTCATGCATGTTGGATTGGGTTGGTTATGCTTGTTTGGGTCCATATGCTTCCTTCTGTGTTTTCTGTCCCAGAGGTTCCGGTCAGATGGTTCTTTGGGCCTGACGTCAGCACTCGTTGTTGTGTTTAGACTTCTCACTGCTCCTGCTGTTAACCCCTGAAGGCTCTGGGATTTGTCTGCCTCTCTCTCTGTCCTTTAAAGGTTGTGTTTATCATACGCAAGCGCCGAAAAAAATAGAAACAGCCACATTCTTCTGTAAACTGGAGGGTTATGGATCCCATCCGCGCTTGATTGGAATTATTCTTGGAAGTTTTGTCATCAACCCGTGAGATAGTGCCGACCCACAGTTGAGATCTTTTGTTGTTGGGCGTCCTTATGTGGAGGTTCACAAAACGGACTGCTGTGGATGTTATGAGGACTGTTATGGAGAAGGTTGCTGACTTAGATATGGACATCGCTCATCTCACAGCGTTGTCAGTGGTATGTTGTCAGTGGATCATGAACTTTGTACACAAAGGAGAATTTGTTTGTGATGTTGTATAATCCTGTTGACTGTGCTTTTCATGGGTTGTGAATTAGTTTTGACCAAATGTTATTTCTCAATAGGACAGAGAGCTGCGGCCAGAGGAAATGGATGGTAAGTTCCTCTTCATTTACAAGTTCAGATGTTGAATTAGATGTATTGTACAATTATTTTTTGACAGAATTTTCCAACCACAGAAGTTAAACAATATGTATGTGAGTTGTACTGTTCAGTTGTACCATTCAGTTTTATCATTCTGTTGCTGCTCCACAGAGTTGCGTGACGCTTTTAAAGAGTTTGACAAAGACAAGGATGGTTTCATCAGCTGTAAAGACCTCGGCAACTGTATGAGAACAATGGGATACATGCCCACTGAAATGGAGCTGATTGAACTGGGCCAACAGATAAACATGAACTGTAAGGACTTAACTGTCCCCTGCATTCATATGTCCTGTATTCAACTGCATCCTGTACGTTTGTTTGAAATTCTGTGCCGAAATCTGTTTTTTTTAAAGTGGGAGGTCATGTTGATTTTGATGATTTTGTCGAGCTGATGGGGCCGAAACTCCTCGCTGAAACTGCAGACATGATCGGAATTAAAGAGTTAAAAGACGCGTTCAGAGAGGTATGGGTGCCGGCATTCCGATTTAGATATGATTTCCATGGTTCTGGTCATGTTTGTTTACATTACGTTTACATTACGTTTATTCACATTTGCAATATTAATATTGTTCCTCTGCTTTTTTTTGTCTCAGTTTGATACTAATGGAGATGGTGCCATTAGCACATCTGAGCTCCGGGATGCAATGAGAAAGCTGCTGGGCCAACAAGTAAGATTATAATTATAATTTAGCAGAGAGTCTGAAAACAGTTCTGCTCAGAGTGCGTCATTCATTTACTGCTGCCCACCTGTGTTTGTTTTTCCCAGGTGGGTCTGAAGGAAGTAGAAGATATCCTGAGGGATGTCGACTTGAACGGTGATGGACTTGTGGACTTTGAAGGTAAAGGAACTTTGACAAACTACTTATTGATTCATGTAGAATGTGGAGTGCGGTGCAGCCGCTACATTTTGCCCCTTGTCTTCTTCTTTCAACAGAGTTTGTACGAATGATGTCCCGCTAAGATCACAGAATGATCGGCCCTGAATGTGAAGCTGTGTCCTTCTCTATACTTGACCAAGTGCAGCAGAGGAACTGCTAAAATCTTCTGAGCCATCCAAACTCTGAATGAAACTGGAATTCAAACACCTTGAATGTTATGGAGCAAGGTGTCTCCTTACACTTTCAATCAATAAGTGTTCTTCCTGAAAAGTCTCCAATTCAAGTGAGGCAAAATTTGCTGTAGCCTAGCTGATGATTTTTTGACTTAGGTTTTTGCACTTTAATTCTCACTGAATAACTTCCTGTGTGGATAGATTGCTGGTGTCTTGTCTCATCCACTTCATGGCTAATGTAAGTGTTTTGCAAAATGTTGCCTGTGGTATGTATAATGGATGCCCGTAAAAAAATGTAAAATATATGTACATTTCATTTGCACACAGTATGTTTACTATTAGAAATAGTAAGTGGAATGTCCTTTGTGTAACACTGGTGGTGCACCACCAAGCAGCCCATCTGTCAATATCACACCTGTGTGACCATCTGTGATCTTTCACTGTGCCAGTCCAGTCTGACAAACGCCTCACTGTCCGACAGCTACGTGTAATGACAAAACAGATCTCTGATATTAATGAGAAACAGACCTCTGAAATACATACACAGTCTGTCATTATCTATCTATGGTCCGAGATCTAGGGCAGATAAAAAAAATAATGTATAAAGGCGCAAAGCTCTCTTTCAACACTTAAATCCTGAGAAACAAAGTCCTCAGTGACAATGGCCTGCTGTGGTTTGCAGCATCCTATGCACTGTCTTTTAATGCTCATGAGTTTGAATTTAAGTCTTTAACCAAGCTTTAGTAACAATCATTCTGTCGGTCTGTTTTTCAATAATCCATATTGCCCTGTCTCAGAACATGCAATATGAATGACATATGTAAACGGTATTACAGTGGATGTTATTATGTTGTACCTGTACTGTATGTCAGTGTCAAAATGAATTTAGTGGTGTTGTTGTTTCTCACATCTATGTTGTTAAATAATTTTTTTATGCATGCCAAAGACAGATTTATTACATTCAGTATGCACATTTGCATTTTTTGTCTATCAAAGTAAACAAAATATTTCGCCAAGTTAACAGTAGGAAAATAAAAATGTGTTTTCATTTAAGCCCCTCTTTTCTTGTGGAGAAGCTGTTAAAGAAAACACAGCAGTTATACAGCAGAAAATGGTTTGGAGGTTGTTACTTAGACGTCAGATGAAAATATAATGTGCTTACTCAAACACACTGACAACAGCATGTTTTGTTATGGATTTTAAGTTTCAAACTACCTCTTGGGCTTTCCTGCGTGTATATAATACATGTCAAAATATCATGAATACCATAACACAGAATAATACTTAGCACTGTGGGCTGTCACTGCATACCTTAAGGACAAGTCTCATAATATCTACTATTGATAGGTATCTCTAAGACTGCAGACTGAATACATTTTCCCAGTAGGATGACTACAAATGCCGAATAATGACTAAGTGTCCCTGTGTGACCTTTAAAGTATTATAAATGATATATTGACGCAGTATTTATAAATAAGACCATAAAAAGGTGCTCTTCTGCTTTATTTGAGCAGCAGTGGGAGAGTGTATTTACATACAGCTGTAGTGACTTTGTAGTGAATTCCCTCTAATACTTAAGCTAATACTATTGCTAACACAGGAACACCACTGTAAAGGAAGTTAACCTTTAAATAAGTACCTCTGCGCAGTACATCTACTTTACTTTAGGTAACGTTTGTGTACTGGACTCAGTCTTCAACACAACCTTGACAGATTATGCATAATTTGAAAGCGCACAATCACCTGACTGTCTATGCAATGTGTAATTCAATATCACTGGAAAACTTGTTGACGCAGAATTCGTTCAGACACAAAACACTACAAAATGACTACAGGTGCTGACAGAGCAGATGTTAGCCATCTTTGCGGTCAACTTTGGTTTGGTGTCTCTTATATTTTGTCTAATGTTTTTGGTTTTAATATTTAGATATACATTTCAAATCAAAAGGCTTGAAAACTAGTATCACATTTTATTTTTCGGACATTGTTGCAGGCTTCAAGTGACAATACAATGTTAAGTGCTAGGCTTGGTTTTCACCTCGAAAGAACAGAGGAGACAGTTACAGGCACAGAAACACCCACAACAAAACTGCATGTGTTGGACATACTGCCTCTGGGCCACCTCCTGATAAAAAGGAGAAGCACACACACACACACACACACACACACACACACACACACACACACACACACACACACACACTGACACACATATGACCAACTCCTGTTTACATACTAAAATTAAAGCAACAGCTGGAGTATTTAAACATCTGGTTGTTATCTCGGTCACGTTGTGTGTTTGAGGACGTTTAACCATATGTTTACGGACGCTAGGTGAAGCGCAATCATCAAACACTGTTGCCATGGCAACTACCTCCATTCACTGTCTGGCGAACCCTCCAGCGCCGGAAGCGCGCCTGCATTGGACCCTCCTGATTGGACAAGAAAGACCGTGTCATCAGGTGAGAGCAGAAAGATGCCGCATCCTGATGAGATGACCGGTAATTAGGCTGAGATTAAGGTCTGAACTGGTAACAGTTCTCCAGAGTCTTGGGCTCTGATCTGTATTTTAGTTCTGCGACTTTTCTCCACAACTATCTCTCCTGTTTAACTTCAGTATTATTTTATGGTTACTGATTCTCAGACAGGCCTGAAGAATGTGGCGAAAGTGAAAACTCTGGCCATCTGTATTATACTTTCATATTTTACCTCCATGTTTAAAAAAAGACACAGGGTCTGTTCCCTGCGTGTTTCTGTCAGTCAGTATCAGACTATGGACATAAATTATTTTACAAACCGCAAAAACTGGTGACTTTTAGTATTCATGACGAATACAATCAAAGTGGTTCTTTAAACATAGTTATAATAGCATATGCCATAACTGTTCTGTGATTTGAAGCGGTGTTGAATGGAGACCACGACAGGGAGCTGTGTCCGTCTCTCATTGGCCATGAGAGATCTACGTTAGGTAGCGCTGTTCCGCCTCCTGCACACTAGAGCACAGCTAATGTTAGTTTGGATTAATGGTGGTAAACTCGGTTCATTTTACGGACTCGGCTTACTCTGAGTCACTCAGCAAAGTGATCCGGTTCACTTGAGTCACTCGAGTCAGTGTTGCTGGCCACCCGCCTCAATTATATTAATAATACTACTAGAAAATTTCTCTTAGACGTTTGGAGTGGGCCTGATAGCATCAGAGAAACATTGTCTATAGGATATGTGTGACATCATGCATGGGTGATGTTATCATTACTGTGCTTTGGTGTGCTTTGATGTGCTAATAATAATAGAATTGTAGTTTGTTGTTTTGTTTTGTTGCTTACAATAGATATGCCGCATTGCTAGTCTATACCACTACTACTGACAATAAAAGTAATAATAATTATTATCATCATCATTGCATGTGCTTACGCTGTATCATATTTTCCTATCATATATCATACCGAACACCAGTGTGTGATTAACCACTTTTTTTTCTTTTGCAATATTTAACTTATTACTTTAATTCACTGACTGGCGTGAAGAAAACCGAATCATCTGAGTCCGCTAACTCGCCTTGGGTATAAGCAGCCAGCTAGGATCAGGTTAATGGAAATCTCAGACTCGTGGTTCCCGACTCAGTACGAAGACTCGTATCATTAACCCCGGTGGTACAGGAACCGACCAGCTCCAGTTTGGATGCACACATTGAATGAAAGTCAATGTAGCAGGCTGTGGTCACCAGCAGCTGGAGTTATCTGGACAGTCGACTCATATCACAGTTTAGTGCAGGCAGCTGGTGAGACTGTATCCACAGAGATACGCTTACACGTTGGCAAAAGCTAGGTTGAAGAAATTGATAAAGGGGAAGGTAAGAGACATTTGCATGGACGTTAGCCGGGCTTTCTCAGACCAAGTATTTCTGGTTAGACAGGTAGCTAGCTAGCCTAAGTCAACAGCCTGACTAACAGCTAAATTCTCGCCATTCATCACCCTTTGTCTATTTGGTGCGGAGGTAGTAAGGGTATGTTGCAAATATGTAACTGTTCAATTGGCGATGCTGTTTGTAATCCCACTGTCAGTTTCTGGGTCTCTATGCTCTTATGCTAATGCTAGTACCGGTATGGTACTGTTAACGTTAGCATAGTAGCTAACTCAGATATCACGTTGCATGTCAAGATGAGCTCCCCCGTATGCTCTTGAACTGTGTGTGGTCCGTATTAAATATGGAGGGGTTACTAACGCACAGAAACCAGACTCTGAGCTGCTTGTTGCTAGCAGGTACCGACGCTGTGTGTCTCTGTGTCCAGGACCAGGCTGTGCGGGGCGATGCAGCGGGTCACGGCGCAGCTCGTCGCCGGGTTGCTGGCAGCGGTGCTGTCGCTGCTTGCAGAGCAGTGTTGGGCGGACGGCGGCGGCCCCAGCCTCGCTGAACGGGTGATCTGGGCTGTAAATGCCGGGGGTGAATCACACGTAGATGTACACGGGATTCACTTTAAAAAGGACCCACTGGAAGGGAAGGTCGGTAAAGGTGAGTTCATGTTTAAAGCGGTTAACTGCTAATTGGGGTGTGCGTGTTTTGCCGGGCATCGCATGTGAGGTGTTGTAGAATAACATTATGAAGATAAATGCAGTCACATACATTTTTAGTAAAAATCCCTTTGCATGATCCGACTACCGGAAGTAAGTACAAACTAACGAGGAGTCAGCATAGAGGGCTTCAGCTCCGCCCCTCGCAGCATGAAGAGGAAGCAGGTGATGGTACGAGCTGATCGACTGTGCCGCCTTTCATAGCCTCACATATGAGGCAGAGATCCTGCTTCTGAAAGTGAATGTGCATACAGGGGGGGGGGTAGTGAATTGCCATTTGATACTGAAGGGTACTGCATTTCGCCTAGGGTTAGAAAAGGTCAGAGAGCATGTAATGTGGAGCATTGTGTGACGACCAGTTTTCATACAATGCAGCTGTAACTGAGGCCGTATGATCAAAATGCACACTGAATCTGGTGTCTTTTCCTTTGTAGCCTCAGATTACGGGGTACGGCTGCCAATTCTGCGCTCCAGTCCAGAAGATCAGATTCTCTATCAGACCGAGCGCTACAATGAGGACACTTTTGGATATGATATTCCCATTCGAGAAGAAGGAGACTATATACTGGTTATGAAGTATGCGGAAGTTTATTTTGCCCAGTCACAGCAAAAGGTATGAAAATTAATGAGTAGACTATCTGAGTGTGTGTGTGTGTGTGTGTGTGTGTGTGTGGATAAGCTGTTGATCACTGATGGTGTGAGATTATGTTTTCCAGGTGTTTGACGTCCGTTTAAATGGCCATGTGGTGGTGAAGGACCTGGACATTTTTGAGCGAGTGGGTCACAGTACTGCTCATGATGAAATAGTGCCTTTCTCTATTCGACGTGGCAAGCTGAGCGTGAAAGGAGAGGTGTCCACTTTCAATGGCAAGCTCACTGCAGAGTTTGTAAAGGTGAGCCGTTATAATTCAAAATACATGATAAACCTGAGGATGTCAGTCTGTCAGAAGGAATGTTAGTTTGCTTATTTTGCTGTTACATTTGAACAAGAGGTTTGAAACAGGTTAATCAGGTGGGATATTATGCAGAAACTGAGACTTAATATTATTACTGTGTTTTTTTACAAATTGGTCCACATATGGTTGGTGAAGTACTTATTCTTTCCAATGTTTTCACTGTATTTTGCTTGTTGACTGTTAAATCCAACATAGATACAAACAATACAGTTAATATTTTTAAGAAAAATTGCTTTTAGTATTTTTTTTCTGATAATCATATTGTTGGCAACATTGGGCAGTGGACAGAGGTTACTGGATGAGAGTCTAGCAGATGTTTGTAATGTTTTTTGGAGCAGAAGTTTTTTTCTGCAATGACCTCTTCATATTTTTTGTAGGTCATGTCTCTTTGCTTTTTCATTTAAGAGACTACAAATCTACAAATTAAAAGAAAAAGGGCACTCACTCAGTGTAGTGTAATGTGATTTAACGGTAATGCACCTGAAAGTGAACTGAACAACAGAAGAAGAAGGTTCCAATCTGTTCTGTTTTTCAGGGTTATTATGACAACCCAAAGGTCTGTGCCCTCTATGTAATGAAGGGAACATTAGATGGTGAGTACCGAGACTGCAAAAACATTCTGCCTTAGAAAAATGATAATGCTCACTAGTTTCAGATTACTGGCTCAAATATTTGTGTTGCATATTTGTAAATATTATACACTATGACTTACACACATCCAGCTAATTTATGTACCACTCTTGTACATAAGAGTACTGTATGACTTGGATGAATTTGTACCATTCTCTTTTCATTTAACAGACGTACCCAAGCTTCAGCCTCACCCCGGCCTGGAGAAGCCTGAGGAAGAGGAGGAAGAAGAGGAGGATAGTGAAGGTGGTGAAGAAGGTGGAAAGAAAAAGGTTCCAGCAGGTTTTAAGCACAGGGTCCAGTCAGGCCCCCGAACACCAAATCCATATGCAGCTGACAACAGCAGCCTTATGTTTCCCATACTTGTGGCATTTGGGGTTTTCATCCCCACACTGTTCTGCCTCTGTCGGCTGTGAGCTATAAGTTGACATGGAGGAGACATTAGGATGGCAAGATGGACATGAGACTATGAAGAGAGAGGGGGAGAGAACAGGGTGAGGGGACAAGGTGACAACAGCAGCAAAGATTAAGATGAGCACGTGGAGAAAATCATGAGAACAGAAGGAACAAAAAGAGACTATATCTTTTCTGGAAGCCACTTCAAGATGAAGCTGCTGGTAAATTGTACTTCTGAGGACAGAGAAGGAGATGTAGGAAGTTTATGCTGTGCGCTTCTTTGTGAATGTGTTTTGCATCCACTTCTGCTGACCCTTTTGAACAATATTAGTCATTTCCACTTTGAGACTGGGCAACAGTTACAGATACCAGTTTTCATGGTTTGAAATCATAGTTCAGCAGCTAAAGGATGAGCAGGAGCGATTGTTCTGGGCCTGTTTTATAAACTACTTTTTTGTACTGGGTGTGGCAAGGAAGCACACTGTTAAACACTCCTGCTCAGCATCTGGTTTTTCATGTTACCTTCAATTTGGAAATGGTGCTGTATAGAAAAGGTTAAAAAAAAATGTGAGTCAGATGTTTAATGGAAATACATTTTCCATCCGAGAGGCTTCCCTCAGCTTGCTGCTTTTTTTGTTTGTCCACTCTAGTTGGTCCTGCGTTGATGTGCCATCATCTGTTTGCCATTAATTGTTAAAAGAACGGCCAAATTGCTGAGGGGATCATATGCTATCTGCTGTCTAACTCAGCTTGCCTTTACATAAATAGGGGTTTGGTTTCACAAATTAGATAATTAGGGGCCACTAAAAGATACCTTCATTATTTTATCTTTTTTTTTTTAAGGATTGATCCATTTTTGATTCAGTTTCTGAGTGAACAAGCTGTGTAGGTTGAACGTCAGTTTTTTCACAAAAGACAATACATGCATTTACTAAGAGACAAAATGTATGTTGTGAAATACAAAGTTTAAATAAGTCATGATCATTATGTTGCTGTATTATATATCACCTCTGCCTTTTCTTTTCATGAATTAATTATGCATGCCTGCCTTTTTGTTTCACCAAAGAACAACTTGCTGAAAAAGGAAAAATTGGTGTTTTAATTTGACAAGTAGCTTCAGATCTTTGTCTGTGTGGTTTAAGAGTGCTGTACCCTTACCAGGAAATACCACAAAATTAATATGAAGAAGAGCAGATTAAGCGGAACAGATTTGTCCCATCTTTCACATCTGTTTCCTGATTGGGTTTTTTTTTTAATCATTTTTATTTTTCATTTCATCTTAATACACAATCCTGTGTTGACTCTGACGGCCGAATTTAAGTCTGTGTTATCAGACACTGTGAGAACAAGTCACTGCAGCTGAGCATTAATATATTTAAGCATATGAAGCTGTGCCAGTGTTGGGCGTTTCATATTGCGTTCTCCTGCAGTAAAAGATGAGGAAGCACATTCATTTCATTAGAAAATCGAAAATGGTTTACAATTGTTTACAATTTTTCACGTTCTTCACTCAGCCTTTGCAAATTTATTATTTGAAGACTTTTTAGTAAATTGGTGTGAACACACATCTCAGTGCAGCTGAGATAAGTGTTCTGGATATTGAATATATTGGACAAACTGGAGATAAAACATTATGTTTGAGTCTTTGGCCAAATGATTAGTCTTTTTTGTGTCTGCCTTTTTTTTTAATCTTTTGGACAATATAGCCTCCTTCTACTAATATGAGAACTGTTCTTTTTTTAAGAAGAGTTGTTTAGACAGACCTCCTATTATGGATCTAGTTACCTCCCTAAGTGCTCAGCTGTACTCCAAGGACAGTTTTGTAACTTCAAAGGTCTCACAAATGCGTCTTAAATGACCCCCCAACCCCACCTCTCCACCCCTACCAAGTATTTGTATATTCAGTACTTGGAAAAACAGTTAATCCAAGTGTTGCAGATGCTCCCTCGCTCCTCGATTCTCCTCATTTTGATTGATAGTGGGCAAGACGTTGTTTGGCAGTTTTGGGGTTTGGGTTTTTTTTTTCTGGATTTTCTTTTTTCAGTTTTTAGCTCAACTCATGTTTAAGACAGAAGCGCCCTTTTCCCCCTCTGTAAAGGTGCTACAAGTTCATCTAAATAAGCACCAAAGTCGCCATGTTTTGTTCATCTACAAGTCTACACAGTAACGTGTGTATATAAGGTACAAGATCACACATTTTGTTGTGTGTTGTGTGTGTGTTTTGAACTCTTCACTCTTGTGTTCTAGCTGAGGTGTTTAGATTTTTTAATTTTGTGGCCTTTCTTCTGGGGAGGAATGCTTGTTGGTACAGAATATTATAAAAATGAGGCAGCCAGATGAACTGACTGTGGAACATCTAAGAAATGAGATTATATCTGAAAATATGGGATCTTCCATTCTATTGCATATAATTTAAGTCAGATTGGGGCTGATCTGCAGATATTTTAGAATATCCATGGATTTGTCTGTTTGAATTTTTTCCTCAGGATCTTTTTGTTTTGAGTTTTTGAAACGTGATATTTTATTGGTGTGACATTTTGCACTGCCTCATGTACTTTGAAATCCTGTCCTTTTGTTGCGTGTTTGTCTTTGTTGCCTTGAATTATTGAATACAACGTGCTTTACCATCATTCACCTTGAGGTCGCTCTTTTGTTGGCTTATTTCAAAGTAGCCTCTTTTTTTATTTCTCTGTTAAAACGTTTCAGGGCAAGATTTTCATTCCACACAAACCGCAATTGTTTGGTAAAAAGGGTCAGTAGGATTAAAATATCTTGAATCTGTTATTAACCTCAACTTTTCTAGGAGCAAAGCCAGTCAAACACAAATGGAAAGGTGTGAGAGAGCTGTCTGAAATGTAAACGTCTGCCCCTTGTTTCATGCGGTCTTATGTGCTTACCCCTTCACCAGCCTCTTTCTCAATACTTTTCACAACTCAATGAACTGTGGTGGAATGAAGATCTGCTCATTTTCACAAGAACCAAAGAATTGCTGTCATTCATCCAAATTCTTCAACACAGTGTCTTAAAATGATGCTTAAGATTTTTGGTTACTTTTATCCGTTTTTCCTCATCTGGTAGAGAAGTAAATAAACCAGGGGAAGCAGCCATGTCTTGTCATCCAGTTTGTCACCACTGATTATCTACCTGTTCATACACAGGCCTGGAAGTCTCCATCCTGAAAGTAGTTTTATTTGCTCTGTAATTATTGTAAATTTGTGTTTTACGATGCCTATTTTCAGATTGATGTTCATTTATCAAAGCAGCTGAACATGTGTGAGAAAAATTTTGAAAGACAAATTCGAACAGCAGAACTTTAGCCAACTTGGGCCATCGTCCAGGACAGCAGACCACATACACAACGAGTGAAGTCACTGCTACTGATCACACAGTGCGAGTGTGAATCAGTGAGGATAAGAGCTGTTGTACAGATGTGATGGATAAGGAGATGTGGTTTAAAGAGGCTGGTGGACTGAAAATGGATTTGATTCTTCTCAGATGTGACATACTCCTGCAAAATGAGAACTAATGCTGTCTCTTTTTAATAAATGTGCTATTTTATCAGTACGTGTTGCCTTGCTGTGTGCTTCCTGGGTGATTCAGTAATCTTCTGTGTCCAATGTTAAGTATTTGGGGAGTTGTTAAACTAAATGAATGCTAAAAAAAACTTTTAAACTCTCCAGCAATGTGTAACAATGTTTCCTGATAAAAACTGAACAGTCAGAGCTAATTTCAGTGGGGTCAAAGCAACATGGACAGGCCTTTTGTTTATCCAGGTGTCATTTTTTTCCACCTTTTCTCACCAACTGTGTAAACTTCTTTAAATAGAACCACATGAACCACTAAAAGCTGCTGAGAGCAGAACATTTCAAAGACAAACACAGCTGAACAAAGTGGACCAAGCATGTCTGAGGTGAACACACACTACTGTCAGGGCTCATTGTTAGATTGGGTTTTAATAACTGCAGAATGACTCCATAAATCCATGTATAACATATTCACTATTTACAAATGTACACATATAACTTTTACAAAACATAATATTTATAAGTTAATAGATTTGGGGTTGAAGTGCATCATTTCCTTGTCTTTTCCGTTCGGTGGAGAAAATAGTCCGGTCTCAGTGTGACTTCACCTGTAGTACAGCGCTATGAAAGGTGTGTGTGAGAGGTGAACGCCACCTCCTGCACAGGACACGCCTGCTCCAGCCTGACTGCAGCCCAGCACCAAACCCAGTTCCAGCACAGGCAGCTTGCTGACGACCCCATCCCCCCACACGTGTCCTTCGGCCTCCTGCAGAGCATGAGGAGCAGGGTTTTCTTCCAGTTGAACCCCCCTGGAAGATAAGACTATCCGTCGCATGTTCACCAAGCTGGGACCCCCCGCGGCACCACCTGCTGCCTCCTGAAGACTCTGGAAGAGGAACAGCAGGTCCACTCTGAGCTCCACCCTGTTGCCCCGTGACCACAAGCTGTACCTAAAAGAGACGAGGACAACACTTTGAACTAGACCTCCAGGAACCTGCAGCTTAGCTCTGGACTAACGGCTTGCATTAGGAAAACAGTGACATCAGTAAAGTGCAAATTGAGTGGAGCGTTTACCTCGTAGGAAGGTTGCGCTTTGCCATGAATGGAAGCACAGGGTGGATGTCCAGGTGCTGTGGGTTGGAGACCTGAAGGTGAAGCTCGGCTCCTGTAACTGTCAAGGATAAAATCTCCTTGGTGAGGAGAAAGTCCACGTCTCTGTCTGGGGAGGAGGAGGAGGGGGAGAAGGGTCTGTCAGCGTCATGGTCCAGTTAAAGACAGTGAATATCATATATCATATATCATATATCATATATCATATATCATATCAGAGAGCAGCTCATACACTCATGTCAGGCTCCATTCTGATAAATCCCAGGGATCAGATAAGAATCTCGACCACAGAGATACTGTCTTCACTCCTAATCCTAATACTAATCTGTCAGCAGGACATCTCAGTAGTTCTTGGGGGTACATTAGGCCAACTGAGACTCATTTATATGCAGATAACACAGTCTTCTATAGAGCTGTATACATCTAGATAGTACTGTCCCCCCATCAGCTTTCACCTCTGCACCTCAGGAGTCTGTCATCACTACACTTTGCTCTGTCTATATTGTTTCTGATACACATGTATGTTTCCTTGGCTTAAACGGGTTGCAAAATTCCATTGTGTCTCATCAGTGATGAATCAGGTGGTGACACACATCAGTATAAACATGACCCATAATAATGCCCAACCTACAGTTTGGTTCCCTGTGGATGTGTCGCCTTCTTGATACCAAATCAAAGAGCGTGTCACGTGGTTAAAAAGACGTTATGGTGCAGTGGCACATGAGTCCACCACGGCCCACGCGTGTTTTTGCTTTAAATGTTCCTTATGTTTTGTGGAGTTCAGCCACAGAGAAATGATCTTTGCGCTCTGGGGCCCAGCAGGGGCCCCTGTGCACCCATTTGACAAATCACACCAACACACCACAACCAGGACAGTGACTTCACAACGAGAACAAAGTTGACTGGAACAAGTCTCACCCCGCATCAGGCGACCTTGAATCCCCTTGACGTTCCTGCAGAGCACTCCCTCCTGACAGCAGTGATAAACCCGTCGGACAAAGTTGAAAAGAGATTTCCCTGGGAACACCAGGCCCTGGGAGGCTCCGGGGGAAAAAGGCCGAGCACGGATTTGCAACATAGTTGCATCATCCCCGGGAGCCTGTGTGTTTTCCAGCCAAGGTGCCGCCAGCTCCGCGCAGCGCTCCCGGTGCGCGTCCTCCAGCCCGCGCCTCCAGCGCCTCGCGTCGTCCGTGCGTAAAGCTGCTCCAGAGGCTTCATCTGCTATTCTCGCCCCCTGCGACGCGAAGCCACGCGGGTCGAATGCGCGAGCATATACTCCAGTGTTCCTCGTCACGGCCGAGAGAAGCAATAGAGAAATCCAAACACAGTGCGGGGAAGCCATGGCGAGTTGTCTAAATCCTGACCGGTGGACCTCCACTGATGAGCAACAGGCAGCTTCTCCGTGGTGCCAGCTCTTCATCCGGCCAGACTGATCTGCATGTTATATACCCCACTGACAATGGGAACAACTTACCACTTAGAATTTGAATCCTGGCTCTCCTCGCGGTCCCTGCCCCTCTTTTTGTTCGTGCCTTTAACCACCCCTCTGCCCCCCATCGCCCTCTTTTAGTGCGCCTGCATAATGAGGCGCCCCAAAGAGCGCCGACTCCATCCATTCAAATTCAACTGCTGAGCTAATGACTCTAATTACTCCTTATTTGGATCATCAAGAACGATCTCATTTACAACGCATGCAGCACAGACACCTGGGACAGAGCCTGAATAATAACGTTTTATGAGCATGTGCTTTACCCTTTCAAGCGGCCATGCGCGCGTCATCCTCCCGTCAGCTGTGACCGGTTGGTAACGAAGCATTAAGCCTGATGTGGAAAACAACAGTGGCCAGATTGCGGGGTCACAGGCAGGACGAGGGCCCCCAGAAGGCCGTGCTGCCCCCTGGTTTTACACAAGCATTTCTACAAAATAGTTCCCATCACAGTCGACACTGACTGACATAATCTTCACTCGCACAGTGTGGAACAGTTTAATAGCACATTTTTTGTACACGAAGAATTGATTACTTTTAAAATGAATAAATACAAGTAAAAAGATATGTTACATTCACTGCAGTGCGATATGACGGACGAGAAAATATCTGTGAAGGCTGAAAAATCAGTGCAGTGCGTGAAAAGCAGATCAAAAGAACTGTGTTTTAACATAGTGGAATAAAATGTGCATCTTAATCCTTAATGTAAACGTGCCCCAACATAACCTGGCAAGACCTCAACAAAACCAAAATACTTTAGCCATAGTTTTATAGCAAATGCATACTGATGATACTATTGAGTACTATTAATATATTAGTAACATGTTTTCACCACACATCATGGGCAATATGACACAATCAGCCGAGGAAACAAAATAAACACTGTCGTGCCACAACCTAAGACGTTTTCAAACATATTTCTTCTCTCAGATCTCCTCTGTGGATTTTAAAGTTCACAGTTCACAGCACAGCTCCTCCTGCAGGAACGTGGAGAGGACACTGCTGTCATGTCAGAGCAGGTTTACCCCGTGTTTCAGCAGTCTGTGTCGGGCCTTGCTGGGCAGCGAGAAGGCACTGTCCTGGTGGTTGGGGATGCCAGAGTTCCTCAACGACCCCCCGTGTTGCTGGAAGTAAGTCTCCTGGGCCACGCTGCGAGTCCCATACACAGCAGCACCAGCACTCCTGTCGATCAAATGTCACACATATTTCCATTTCAAGCATGTAGGACGATGACACGCAAGAGAAAAACAGAGTGAGCTGGTGAAGAGACACACAGAGCAATAACAGATCCCAGCAGAAGTGAGTGGTTGCAGTGTGATCTCTGCAAGTAAAGGAAGAATATTCAGGGATGTGACACAATGAAATGACCCACCCCCGACTATTAGTTGAAGAGCCATGAAAGGCACAAGAACAACCCCCCTGACGCACGCACACACACACACACACACTGCCACCACCATGTCACTGCCATACGGACCTGATAATAGCCTCCTGCAGAGTTTTAGTATTACAGAAATGCGAGTGAAGAAGTGATGTGGCTCTGACAAAAGGATGCTCCGGAGCTCCCCCTGGTCGACCAGACAGGTTGGCTGCAGAGACACACAATCACATTGGCACATTAACCCGGACTGCATGCCTGCGCATAAAGGAATGCTGATCACGGGCTGACCAATTAGCCATTAGCTCATGCAAAGACAAATATCAACTTCCAAACCCCACCCCTGTCTCCAGGTTAGAGATGCCTGGGATTCTACCCACTCCAGCAGGGAAAACTGGACAGGACTGGTTTTATCAGATTTAATAAAAGGATGCAGAGCAAAGAGTAAATGGAAGAGTCAAAACGAGAATAAAGGGGGTGTGTGTGCTTCTTATGGGGTCTTACTTGTCAGTGTGCTCTGAATGCAGTCAAAGTGGGCAAACATGTAGGGTCCTGGAGCACCAGGGGCCCCCGGAGAGATGGTTCTCAGATGGGCCTCCAGTCCATTGAGTGAAGCCAGGCTGCTGTGATACTGGATACAACCATAAAGGCAGAACTAAGCATTAGCGTTACAAAGGCAAATTAGTGCACTCATGCACGCAAATTCAAATTCTACTGAGTCACAGCTGGTGGATTATAGAGGGAGACATTGTAATGTATTACATGGAGCCTCTTTTTGTTCCTCCTGGCAAAAGAAATTAGGTTTTGTGCTCACAGAGAGTCAGTATGAAAGTGTGACAGAAGAATTCCCAGGTATTATCACAATGACTTCTGCTTCTCACCACTTCCTCCATTGAATCTGTGTCGCTCAGGAACTGAGGATCCACCAGCAGGGCGAGCACCAAGCCTTTGACCCGGTGCAGGTACAGCGACATGGGGATGAGTGGACTCTCCTCTGGGTCGTCATAAGCACCAGAACTAGGAGGAGGATCTCGCTGCTCTACCATGTGACCTTGTGCTCTCCCACAGCCAAATCCTCTGTCTCCCTCCACCACCTTATCATCACGTGACTCCTCGCTGCTTGACTCAACCACGCGGTGGTCAGACTCGGCCACACGATCCGTGTCTCCATTGAGGAGGGAGTTTTCTTCAAATACAGAGTCGTCTCCTTCGTTATGTACCTGGCTGTCTTCATCTCCACTGCTGTGAAAACTCTGATAGCACGATTTCTCCCGCGCCTCCACCTCAGCTTCAGAGGACAGTTGTCCATTTGAGAAGGGAGACTCATGTGGATCAGCAGCGCTCTGTGGAGGAGTTTGGCTAAATACTGAGTTATCTGACTCTGACAAGCAGTGGCTGGAGGACGCCTTGAGGGAAGACTGGGAGGGATATGATGAATCCGACTCAGTGGAGGCCATTTCAGATAAAGTTCTTGACAGGCGGGTTTTCTTTGGAAGAGCGTCTCCGTGTGGCGTAGACTGGCAACTGGATGGTGCAAAGCAGTTTGAGATAGTCTTGTTAGTCGAGCGTCCTGTTTTAAGCAGCTTGTGTAAGTCACATACTTCACATAAGAACGTGAGTCGCAGACGTTACCTGGCATCTTTGTCGACAGGAGCAGATTGCAGGTACTGGAGTTCAGCCGTGGTGAGGAAGACTCCAATGGAACTAACGTCAGCACCGAATGAGCCTGAGGTGTCAGCTCCATCAGGCGTCTGGACCAAAATCAATATTTTAAAAAGAAATGATCAATTATCAGTTGACCTTTTTAAAGAATATTCAAACATTTCAAGACAAATAATTAGCAGAAAGTGGGAGTCATCATCCCCTTCCTGTCTTTAGACTTAATATGTGGTTGAGTGATAGAAAAAGGTTTTGTCACTGTAATGTTTTTGTTGAATATATTTGACATGGAACGATAGAAATGATTTAGAAACACATTTGGACTATATTATATTATTTCCCTTTTGGTTCCTACCTTGGTGTGAGTTTCACTCTCATGGACCATGACCTTCACTGTGAGCTCTGGAGACATCTGTGTGCTCACAACTCTGAGGAGGAAAGGCAGAAATGGTCCAGTTTGGTCCACTGTGCTGTTTTTATAGAAACCCACAGGGAGGGATCATGTCATGTCGTCAGCCTACCTTCCTCTGAAAAGGACACAGCCTGCTAACACTAGAGGGCAGCGCTGACAGGCCTGAAGAATGAGGGCGGCTTTGAGCAGCAGAAGTGGGTCAACCTGAGGACAAACAATCAATTTGTCTGAAACTGAAATGTGATGAATATAGAACAGAAGTTATGAGATAACGCTCTTCTGTCCAATGTTGGAATATAATTATTTAAGTGGTAACAATCCATCTATCATGTGACGGCCTTGTCTTTGAATGTGTTTTGTAAAAGCTTATACATTGTTCTACAAGGATTTGTTAAAATATTATCAAGTGATTTAACCTTTCGTTAAGGCCAGAAAATACCAAACATTTCTTGACACCGACTTTACACACATTTAAATTGCTTCTCTGGGTTTGATTAATTTGCAGAAGTTTGATTGCGTATGTCTGTTGAGACTTACACAATACCACAAAGCAGTATGAAACAGTCATATCCTGTCTGAATCCATCTCTGTGTGTAACAGCAGCGTTAGAAAAGCCACAGAAGCATTAATGCAGAACTCCTGACAACTCCATTGCACCTACGTTAGTTGAGTCAATGGTCTGTAAACAGCTGAAGATGCGATGAAGCTCCGAGGATCCTTGCTGCAGGTGTGAGAGGTACTGAGCCCATCGAGCAGCCAACGTTTCCTGACTGCTGAGCTACAGCACAAAACAAAAATTACTGACATAACAACATGTATCCCGGCCATTTCATAATAGGAATACAGATATAATAGGTTTTTCCAAACATACTATATATTACTACTATACTATACTGTACTGTACTATACTATACTATACTATACTATACTATACTATACTATACTATACTATGTACACATACTTAAGAAAAATATACAAAGCATCTAAAATGGTGATTTTGACTTCTACTTTTTAGTAAATTTCTGGTAAAGTCTGATGAGCTAAATCTGCTAAAATGGACCTTTTTGAAAAAAATAAATACAGGTCTTGTGTAGAGGTATGAAGCTGAGATGTGGTACCTGGTAGCTACGTCGAACTGAGCCATTGTAAAAACAGAAAAGATTGATTAGCTGATCCAGCAGCTCACAGACACTGACGGTGGGGACGTCCACCGAGCAGCCCAGAGCCTGATGGGACAGAGAAACATGTCCCCAAAAAACATAATGTGAGCAAAGTCAAAACAAAGTCATCTAGAAACCAGATCTGGACGCCTGTGGGAGCACTCACCCAGAGGAAGTCATCTTTCATGAGGATGGCGTACTTGTTGCGACGGAGCCTTAGGATGCGAACGGGAGAGGAGGAAAGCTCAGAGACACATCGACATGCACCTGCCAGCTGACCACACAGCAGCTCCTGCTTATCTACAGGCGTCTGAAAGAAAGACCCAGGGAAAAACTTTACAATATTAACCCCCATACTGCACTGAGGAAACAGGGTCATACTCAACACACCTCCACACACAACACAACCAAATTGTGACTGGCAACAGTTTGTGAAGATCAAACCTCCTCAGGGTAGAAGTAGCAGATTCCCTCTCTTGTGGGGTCCCCCTCTCCTCTGACCTTGGACGCATCATAGAGGAAGAAATAATTGCACCTGCAAAATAAAAGCCCAAACAAATGTCTGATTTTTGAGTCTTGTTTTTGGTGTGAATCGACATAAACGCAACACTCCGCATGAAATGGCAAAAATGTTTTAAAGATGCTGTTGTGACGCTGCAGGAGAAAACACTGCAACCTGGCCTGACACTGAAACAAAATTAATTCATAACTTTCATATGTGGATTAGGTTACTGAATCGTGTCATGTTAGGAGCAGGGGAATCTGACAGAGAGCAAACATAGAGATGAAATAAAGTGGTTTGTTTCTGTAGCTGAACTGGAAGCAGACTGGGATCTGAGCTTTAATCAGCTGTTCTCACCTTCTGATCATCTCAGCCATCACCAGTGAAAAAACCTTAAAGAGAAAAAAACAGTAGCTCCTCAGTCATGAGTTTCCATGTATCCACAGATGCTCTCTATTTCCTCCAACACAACTCACACATGCAGCTGCTTGCTTCAGTTAACAACAAACCGCTTTACATGTTACACAACATACAATATACAGCGACGGGTGAGGTTTACTGCCACTGTTTACACGCAGCAGTGCTACTGGGTTAGTGCCACTTGTGGAATGCGGATCAGTCACACGTAGTGGAAGTCATGTGAAAGTACGGCGAGCTCACTGGGCCAAAACACACCTCTACCAGAAACCAGGAAACACTCTGTGTCCCGCTATTGAGAATCAACTGTAACTAACTTTAGTTTAAATTACTCAAAGAAACATCGGAGGAGTCCGTTACAAACAAATTTCCCGCAATCTTTCTTTTACTCCAAAATGTGAGTGTGTTACATTAGGTCATCAGTGATTTAGTGATTAAACTAGTTGTTTTATATCTGTGTCGTTCCGGTGAAATTAGATAAGATCCTGATCTTTAAGTGCAGTCACGTTGTGTTGTTTGGAAGATGTGTTAGTGAGCTACACAGTGAACATACAACTAATACTAATACTAATTCTGATGGAGGTACTTTGTTTTATAAGAAAGTATTATTATTATTATTATTATTATTATTATTATTATTATTATTATTATCATTATTATTATTATTTGTAGTAATAGTAGTAGTAATTATATTAGCAGTAATAGTATGTAAAGCGTTGCGTTCTTATCCCATCAACAGTGACCGTATGATCAGAAATTGCATTTGATTTCTGATCATGATATTTTGTAAAACCCTTCTGACTCAGTTTTATCGATGGCTGAAAGAATCATCCTGAATGCATCAGTGTGTATACGGGTATGTGAAACGCGTTGACTATGACTACGATGTAAATTCTGCTCGTTGTTTAAGAGAAATAGACGATAGACGCACGTGCTGCTGTTGAAGAGATAACTGCAACCAGAATAAACAATCCGCGTTTAAGAATATGTTAAAGTCGTGGAATATCTCTTTTACAGCGTGTCACTACTCGAGGGCAACAAACGCCTGCAGATTAAGCTTCACTGTATTTCCCTTTGTATCCACAACACGAATCCGGATAAATCGTTATTTCAGTGCTCGATTGAAGATGCCTTTACGGGTCCATCGGGAGCGCGAAGCTGTGCGCGCTCACGGTGGACACAGTTCACCTCATAGGATCATTCATAGGATCCGGGTTATTGGAGACCGAACTTGGACTCGTGGTTCCTGATCCCGGATCAAACACACATATGAAAAGATTATATCCTGGGAAGACGTGTATTAAACAACATCAGAAGAAGTAGTAGAAGAAGAAAAGAGCAGGTATCTTACGCCTCCCTGTGGCATTACTATGGAATGGCATCTGGCTGAAAATAAGCAACACTATTACGATATTTCATCCCCCTGCCTTCTAAATAAATAAATAGTGCATCATCAAAACAAAAGTCGTTTTTTATTTCTTGTGAAATGGTTAATTCAGCAGAATGATCATACAATGACACCTCCTGTTCTGGCCTCACATCTGTAATGTCTGTGGAAAAGTGACTCCTCTGACAACAGCTGGTTAAATAAGATACTTGACCATTTATTAAATGTACAGAAATACTGTTCAAAATCCACACAAGAATGTGTTAAAGGACATGTCTTTAATCCATATGTAAACAAAATGGTTGCCCCATTGTATACAGTAAAGCAAGTGCTTAGGAATGACAGCTTTCATTGTCTGTAGTGGATTAACAACACTCTTGATTTGAGACCTACCATAGATACAGGTAGCTCATTGTGAGTGTCACTGTCCAATGTTGTAAACAAGTTGTAAATGGTTATATTTGTGTCAACAGTGGGACTGAATAGATGATTTTCTGATAAAGCCGGTAAAGATTCACCTTCACCTTTGAGACTGTGCACATATGTCAATATAAGTGCTGTTGTAGAATTTTGGATTGTGGCTTTAATAATAAATACCATACGCCCGAGTCTTAAAATAAATCCATCACAGACCAACAGAGATGAATACCTGATCAATATTTTACAGAATCTACAAATTGAATCTATCAAATTCCATGATTGGCTTCTTGAGAACAGAGAATGAAATGCAGGTACTTTAGCTGTAAATCAAGACAACACAATAGTTATAGCACTGAAGACAATCATTTGAAAACATTTCAGACTGTTCATTATTATTGTTTTTAACCTCAACCCTATTTACAGAAATACAAACCTGATATCAAATACAACCAAATTACAAGAGTTTAGTAAATTTACCAAAAACACCTCATTTCCATTGACACAGCACAGGCCGACTCACACAGTTTGACCTCAACATGTGCTTCTCTAACCATGTCTTGTGACAGCAGGACTGATTATCAGACAGGAGCACAATTAACTACCACACCAGCAGGAACTGCACCTGTAAACATTCATGTCATGACTGACATTGGACCTCAGTTATCAAACCACATATGGATGAATCTGTTGACCCTAAACAATTATGACATTGTAACTATTGCAACACTGTCTGCCGCACATTGGGTTTATTTTTCTAGAATCAGTTGTCACTTTTGTCCAGATGTGTAATATCACCACTGTGTAACCCGTGTCTAACAAAACTCAACACAAAAAAATGTGACTTGAACAAATTCCCTACATGGCTGTTTTTAACTTTCTGAATCTTTCTGCAAATGACTTGGCTTAATGTGTCTATTACAGAAAACCAACCAGTGCTCGAGCAATGGATCCTTGGTTTTAGTGTTACTTTTGCTGTCATTTTACATGAATTATAATTTAGACAAGAATCTGTGAAAAGATGACTAGATTCTGCAATCAGACGAGTGGCAGCGTCTTCAGTTCAATCATAACAGTCAAAAGTTTGTCGCACAAGTAGGTGTTTCTGAAATGACAATGTTCAGACGCACTTGGCATTTGAGTCTTGGTCAGAATCTATATTTGAACTTGATGCGGGACTGGATATGATGATCACATTTCTTAGCCCTTGTGGGAATGTATGTGGGTGTAAAATAAATATGTAATCGTAAATGCCCCCCCTGTATGGGCTCACTCAGTGATTCCAGCTCATGTATAGAAAGAGTGTGCAGGCCACTAGTCATTCTCAAAGAGAAAACAACAACCAAAATAAAACTAAATCAATTGAATTTTACTCCAGAACTGACTCAAAGTGAGAAGGACAAGTAATTAAAGAAAAAAAAGTTGGAAATGGACTGTGAAATATTTACTTTTCATTTAAATCCTTCATCTGTTTAGAAATTCACATAATATTCAATAATGGCAATGAATGAAATAACAACAGCAAATAATCTACAATGTCGCTGCCATGGTACTGATACACAATAATAAAAAGGCTGCATAAACAATCATGCACCTGCTAAGTTTCGAAAAATATCAGTATCTACTTTTAAGTCAGGCTGATGCTGTCTTTCACTGTGGAGGCCTGAATGGGAACATGATTGATAAAGAGGCCCGATGTTAAGTCATCTGCTAAGAGGAGCACTGACAGATACTGTACGAGCCGGAGAGTATGTACACAGTGAATGTGAGAGCTGGTCTGGAGGCAGAACAAGAGTTGCTCCCCAGTTGTAAAGACACTTCCCTAAAGGCCACCTGTCTCTCGCCTGGACATGGTTTCTCACTCACACCTATTTCCCTTCCTTGTCCTCTAAACGGCCTGGAGTGAAAATGTAGTCCAAGGCTTGTCTCTCAGCAGCGGCCACGTTGGGGTGCCAGAGGTCCACCATGAAGACCACCCGGGGCCCATCATCTGCACTGCCTGCACACACAAAGACACAGAAACAGCTGAAAAACAAGATCCTCACTCTGTGACAGTCTTACTCTGAAACCCATATTATAACGGCTAAAACATAAATAAAATGCAAACAAAATAGTCCACTGTAATCCCTTCTTACCCTCGTGAAAGGCCCTGTGGAGGAAGGAGTCGTCAAATAGCAGACAGCTGCCCTCAGACCAGCACTGTGGCTCTCCACCAACTACAAGCTCACAGGAAGGAGGCACTCTGAGACCTGGCAGAAAAAAACAGAACAGTCCAGTGATGGGACGCACTAAACACAAGGCTTTTTGAATCAATGTGTGCATCTGACGTAACCCTGATGTTCTGTTCTTCATCATCCCGTAGCATTACATAGTGATGTTTTAAGGCGCAACAATAAACACTGCTACTTCCTGTCATCTCACTGAGTGCAGGTGCAGTGAAAAGCCTGAATCGTTTTTTTTGTTTGTTTGTCTAAAACACTGACTCACTGCTCCCCTGGTGAAACCTGCCCTTTATTGAAATGATCTGCCTTTCTGTTGAGTTCAGTGCCTCACACATCTCATGGATGAATCACTATCAGCTCACTGAACAGCTCACTCTTACCCAGGTGGCAGCGCAGCCTGACATTGGTTGGGCCGTAATGCTCAGTGATCAGAGCTCCAGGCGTCAGCACAGAGAAGCAGGCGTTGCCAAACATGTTGTTGGCGATGAAGGTGCGCAGCTGTCCCAGCACCCTCCACGCTCGCGGACATCTCCTGACATTCAGAACCAGAGGGGTACCTTGGTTGACCAGGTAGTAGGTCCACCACTGCCCACGAGGAGTGCTGTTGGCTTTCCACCCAGGTGGGAGAGAGGAGCCGCTGCGGGCTGGAGGTTGATGATAGATGCTCTCAAACTCAGCTAGAAGGGCAGGGAAACTCTGCTCCAGCAGCTCCACGTCATGCCTCTGTACCTCCCTGGAGAAGAAAGGGGCTGAAGGTAGGTCGGGGAGAAAGAAGACCTCCGGCCGCTGGATGGTGGGTCGGCTGTTTAGGTATCGGCCTTGATCACGGACTCCTTTATGCACCCTGCCCATACCTGACCAGGTGTAGCGCTTGGCGTAGTCCTGCAGGCTGTGATAGAGCCTCTGATTCAGGCTCTCTCCAGCGCTGGTACAGCGGAAACACTCTGACGACTGGCAGAAAGCAAAGCCGTTCTGCTCTTCCAGCATTGATCCATGTTTCCCCTTACCCCTGCCACGACAGTCGGAACTCATGAAGCCGCCCACCACCCCTCCAATACGGCCAGGCCCAGCCAGATACCGCCCACGCAAGGGGCTGGACCCATGCTCCCGTCCCACCCTGTAACAATACCACATAAACAGCAGCAGCACACACATGGCTACAGCCAAAGCACAGATCTCGCACTCCCTCACAGACTGCATCCCTCCGGCCACCATCTCCCTCACACTCTCTAGTGACCATTCCATCGTGGCTCGTCGGTGGATTGCTGAGTCTGACGAGGAAGATCGCTGATGGATGAATTAACACGTCTTCTCTTGATTTTCACGATCCCGTCTGAAAGGGGCCTTAAAGCACACACAGGGTGTTTGTGAGACTCGTGTCAAGCTGCTCTTATCACCCCCCTGAACGTAAACAGTCTGCTGATTAGATCTGACACAGTCGCTCTTCAGCCCTAACATTTCAGCACTCTGCAGTGAGGGGGGCTTTCTCTTTGCATGATGTCTGGCTGTGAAGTGTTTGTGCGGCTCCCTCTCTCGCTCGCTCAGACAAATGCAGACAGACACTGCACCTTAGGGTTATCTGAAAAACAAAGAGAGGAGGAGAGAAGGAGGGATGAGAGGAGAAGAGAATGCAGAAACTGACATCAGAGGTCTGCTGCGACTGATGTTAATACTCAAGATGCTACTTAATGTTAATGTGTTTGCTCATATAACCAGTTGAGTTTCATATCTACACTGCTCTTTGTGTCCATGGAACAAATCTTCCTGCTCAGGGTTTGACAGCAAACTCAAAACCCACACACACCCACACCCACACCCACACACACACACTTTGGAGACTATTTGGATTTCATCTCTCCACACACCCCACTGTGCTGCACTGTGTAAAACCATGAGTCACAGCTACAGTGTGCAGCATTTAACAAACGTTATCCTGCCTCTATGTTTTTGGCGCACCATGCAAACACTAACCAGTGAATTATGTAAAGGTAAACAGTGGTGACACCCACCCACAATTATAAATGGCATTCATAGGTTGCTCAGCGGGAGCTGCATTAATGAATCCTTTAGGGGAGGGGGTTGGGGGGCGGGGGGTCGATCTGTAGTCTGTGTAATCGTATGCTGCCTCAGTAAAAACAGGACTAGATAACATGAGTGTGATTATATAATGATAAAGGACCAGCAGCCAATCATATACTGGATATAAATACCAAAGTTATCCTACCGACGGCTGGACTCCCTGTCTGCCTGTGTATGCTGGACGGCAGCGTCGGACAGACTTCGGATATTATTGTTTTTTGTAAATACTCAAGCTCCACCAAAGGTCCACCCAGCGTCAAGCACGCGTGGGACTATACAACAATGTTTCCAGTCGTGCCTTTCAAAATAAGAGTCTGGAAGATGACGCCGTTGAACACGAACAGCAAAAAACAGAGGAAACTCCTAACTCCTCCAGTCCCCATAAAATGTTACGGAGGAACAATGTTAAAAAGCACAAAATATTTCAAATAATCTGTCTCGATAGCCTCAAAACAATTTAGTAAGCGGCATTAAAAACTGCAAATGAAACCTGAAGAACAACAGGCTATAAAATGGTCTTAATCCAACCTGAAGATACAAAGACTTAAATCCTCTTAATGCATTCGGCTTCTAATAGACAATAACCTACAATTACTATAATTACAATTTATAATGCAGCTTTCATGTTAAAGTCTTACAATGACTCCTAAAGCTCCTAAAGCTCCATCCACAGCCACAGAAGAATGGATACTTATTATACTGTATTGTGGATATTACTGAAACATTATGAGAACAGCTGTTAGCTGCAGAACATCTACATGCCAAGAAATCGTTTACTAGTTTACTCTTGTATTTTGAAGGCATACAATACCTTATATCCGGTATTACTCGGGTTATCTTCGGTTGAATGGACTAATATGAGTGCCTCCTTCCGTATGTCTCATGGCTCGCCCATCGACTGCTGTTTGATACGGACTGAAGACAGCAATTCCCACGATGCATTGCGGTGCGGCTTGAGGATGAGATGATGATTGACGGTGACACAGTAGTTCATAACAAATTACTTCGGAAGCGTATTGCTGCCGCAGCAGAAAAAAACCCCGATTAATTTCTTATAAGAATGTGAAAGAACGTGAAGGAAAGTGAGTACATTGATGAATATGTCACATTTTCAGGGTTTCGGGGCCGAGAATACTCCACACTCCAGGGTTTATACTGAAGCAAGTCTGTGTGGCTAACTGTTAGCTCCATTCCTACTGAAGATCACATCGCTAATTAGCTGATGCCCTGTGCTCAAGGCTAACCATAAAAACTATACAAGAAACTGTTTGTAGGTAGATAATCTCAACCACACAGTTTTAATCGTTTCTTTGTAAATTGCCCACCGGTTTCAAAAACATTCTTAATGTTTTCCGTTTATCACCTTAGACTCGGATCTGGCACCAATCAATGGAGTGATAAACACCTCTCCATGTGCGCTCATCCCTATGTTCCCCGAGTGCAACGTTCCGGGGAACATAAGACCCTTTTTAGAAAAAAAAAATAAAAAAGAACATGGGGCCCGGGGAACGTAGATACCCCCCCCCCCAACACACACACACACACACACACACACTTGCAATCTTGTGGGCGGAAGGTGGGGTTACACTGTGTCCACCTCACGCCCCTTCTAATGTGACAACGTGTGTGATAAGTCACTTAAGTGAAGTTGTACTATTTCAGATAAGTTGATCTTGTAAACGCTCAGATGTAACTTTAATCACCCATGGCGACGACTAAGGCGAGGAGATACGCTTGTTGCGCGCTGGCGTTGTTGTGCGTGGCCGTGGTGATTGTGTGTCTTGTCGTATTTTTGAGGCGCAGATGTCCAGCAGGTTCTTTCGCAGGGGGAGCAGTGGCTGCGGACTCTCAGACATGTTCAGAGATTGGACGGTGAGTGACACTTTATGTTGCTCCGTAACTCAATGCATGTTCAGTAGGTTATGAATTATGCACAGGTAATGCAAAGTTAACTCGCTCCAGGTTTTGGAAGCAGATTTTTATACTTTGTGGCATCAACCCCATGCATAAACCAATCCTGTATATTGTGTTTTTTTCTCCGCGGACAAAACTAATAAAGGTTGAGACCTTAAACCGGAAAATGTGCAATTTACTGTTATTAACATCTTTAAACAAAGGAATCCAAATCCCGTTTAGCATTAACAATGAAGCGTTTTGTGCATTGCAAGTTGTCAGTCAATGGAAGATATAAACACGCAGTAGCTGGCAGGTGCATGTAGTAAAATGATTTACATTGACATAGTAATGTAATCTTCATTCTTCTAGAGACATCCTTCAACAGGGAGGCTCAGCGGTAGATGGCGCCATTGCTGCGCTGCTGTGCACCACTGTCGTGAATCCTCAGAGTATGGGCATCGGAGGGGGCGCCATATTCACCGTGATGGACAGCTCTGGTAACACGGGCTCATTCATCCCTGAAATATGACTGTCATGCAGCGGTGAGGAAGTTAAATAACAATATTTCCTCTCTTCAAAGGGGACGTGAAAATCATCAACGCCAGAGAGACAGTTCCAGGAAACTTTAAATCTGACCTGCTCCAGTCATGTCCCGAATTTTCCTTCAAGGTGTTTGGTACTGCCAAGACAAAAACACACTCATTACTTCTCTTTTCCCTTGTTTTCTTTTTCTTGTAGCTGTGTTAGTTAATAGGTCAGTGAGTCAGTAGACTCCCGCCAGAGGAAGTAGAGAGGATAAACATAAATATTGTGTTCTGTATACGACTATTTCCTGTTTACGTCAGGAGAACAGTTTTTACCACATAAGGACACAAAGCTGAAAGATTAATGTCACGTCTGGCCATGAAGATACCATCAGGCCTTCCATGGACTTGCAAATGTTAGATGTTTGGCGTTGAGCTAAAACTTAACAAACAATGGCGCAGCAGTCCTCACAGCTTATAGTTTCAACATGTATACATAACATGGAAACTGTAATCTGTAGCTGATAAAACTTGTTAAGCCTGACAACATTCAAAAAAGAACTAAAAACAATATGCCAATTACCTTTAGTGGTCTAGTGTTTATGTCCAACTTTAAAAGTAAATCTGAATAAAATTATATCACTGAACTTCATATCTACCTATTCACCTTTATCCATCCAGGTAGTGAGTGGATTGGGGTCCCTGGGGAAATCCGAGGTTATGAACAAGCACATAAGCTTTATGGGAAGTTGCCTTGGGCCACCCTCTTCCAGCCCACTATCCAACTGGCCAGAGAAGGGATTCCAATTCGTCCAATTCTAGGTCGATACCTCTCAGTACTTGAGACGAACCAGACGCAGGCGCTACGGTATGAAAGGCACCAACAGAAACACTGCCCACAATACATTTCACCTTTCTTCTCTCATTGTGTTTGTCCATTAGGAAGTTGTTTTCAGATAAGGATGGGAACTTGCTGAAGGTTGGTGATGTAGTGAAGTTTGAGAAACTGGCTGATACTTTGGAGATGATTGCAAATCATGGAGCAGATGTCCTTTACACAGGAAGAATAGCAGAGGAGTTAATCCGCGACATAAAAGACGCAGGTATAGTCAGCTAGGTTTTATCATATTGTCTTTCCTGTCATTTTTATCTCACTCTGCTGCATTGATCTAATCACAAATGAACAAAACATTGGGTCTATAAAGCATTGCAGTGACCCTTCACAGACTACTGTTAGAGCTGGAGCCATTAGAAATTTCAATTGTGTTGTGCTCAGATGCATCCAATGTTTTTGCTAGGAGGAACACTCACAATGAAGGACCTGGCGTCGTATAATGTTACAGTGACGGAGGCGTTGACTGTTCCTTTGGGAGAGTACAAAATGTACATACCTCCGCCTCCTGCAGGTGGCATCCTCCTCAGCCTAGTCCTCAACATCCTGAAAGGTTCCTGTTGCACACAGCCTACAGAGCTACTGCTCATCTATACCATCTGCTCACATAACTATGTGTGGTAGCTGTTTTCATGTGTTGAACAGATACAGGCAAATTAATGCCACCATATAGGAACTCTTTACACTTACAAGGGAACTTAATGGTGGTATGAATATCACCTGTCACTGTGAAGTAGGATTCATTTCAGTTCATACAAACCAGTATGACCAAACATTTGTTTTATTTACAGGATATGGCTTGAATTCATTATCTCTGAAAGGTGAACAAAAGTCTTTGGCTTATCATTACTATGCTGAAGCGTTCAAGTTTGCAAATGGACTGAAGAAGCAAATTCGTACACAGTTTACCTCAGAAAAGGTGAGACCACTAGAAATGTATACAGGCACATTTTAATTGCATAAGATTAGCAGTACATTCTAACCAGAAGTGAAAGAAATACATATAAATTCTTTACTAATGTATGCGTCCTGTTTTCAAAGGTACAGAAGTCTAAGGTTAAAAGGTTAAAAATGGAAAACAGTTCCATCTCAGATTTAGTTTTGATTTAGTTTCTGATTTCATTTCTGTCTTAGTTAAACGACTAGAAGCCTTAAATATGATTATAACTTTGTAATGCACATGTTTTTTGTACTTCTTGCAGATTACAAAGAAATTTACAGACGATAGCTTTGCCGACTACATACGGAGTTTGATCAGCATTAACAGAACCCATGATCAACAGTACTACAACATCACCCCGCACCTGGACAGTATGGGCACCACGCATGTGTCTGTGTTAGCAGAGGATGGATCTGCGGTGTCTGTCACCAGTACTATCAACCTAATGTCAGTACCTGAAAAGTTCTATGAGGAACCATGTATTAAGTATTTGTTGGTTTAAAAACAGAGGATTAAAAGGATGTAAAAGCAGCTGTCATACTGTCACAATCTGGTTTTATATATATATATATAATGAATATATATATACTTTTATTTTCTTTTTTCACAGCTTTGGCTCTGCGATCTTATCTCCGAGGACTGGAGTCATCCTCAACAACCAGCTGATTGATTTTTGTGGGAGAGTTAACAAAATCGCCACCGGTAATCAAATCAGTGCATTTTTGATTTAGCAGTTATTAAATGAAAATAATACATTCATTGATTCAACGGTTTGCTATCAAACAAAGATATTTATATAATATGACACCTTTGACATCTCAAACTCAACATTGCTTTATCAGCGTTTAATACGTGATGACTTTTCCTAACTCCATGAGACTTGTTTCTAAAATCTATTGTGAACTTTATAATATGCATTTTGGAAAAGGAAAATTTTAGAAACACTTCCATCAACCACAATTTATTCTACTATTCAGTAACCCCTGTACCATATGGACACAACCATTTACATTTACATGTTCAGTCAATTCAGAGTCCCCAATTACTGCTCACTGTTGTATTATACTTCCTAGAGAGGAGAACTTGCAGACTCCATATGGGATGTGAACAGAGAACCGTCTTGCTGTGAAGCATGACTGCTAACCGCAGTACTATATTATTTTAGTGTTAGTAGTCTGGTCTTTGTTTTTGTTGGTGTACTTTATTGAAGGGATGTAGCTGAGGGTTTTTATAGAGTGAGAGAAAGCTGTCAGATGTCAGCTGCTGAACAAAGGAAAAATCACAAAGTGAGCGAGTGAATCAGTCCCCTTCTCCCACTTATGGGCGTCTGTGATTCGCAGCATTCAAAGGCAGTCTGCTGATGCATTTATGTTCATTTTCCTTTTGTTTTTCTCCTATTGATGAGTCTGAATTGTTGCTGTCTGTCCTGTCAGTCAAGGCTTCTGTTGTATTTGCAGGGGAGCAGCCGCCCTCCTCCGTAGCCCCTGCTGTGCTGAAGTCTAACTCAAAGACCCTGGTGATTGGATCTGCTGGTGGGAGTATGATCACAACTGGGATGGCTTCGGTATGTCCATGGCAATCACGCTAAGTGCTATGTAGATAAATTGCTGCAGACTAAGTCTCCTCGTTGTTGTCATGGCAAGAGCTGTCTCCATGAGTGTCTTCGCTGTGCCCATAATCCAATGTTCAGTCATCACTTGCCCATCTGGCAGATTTGTTTTATTCTGTCTCTTCTCCAGACGCTCATGAACCATCTTTGGTTTGGAAAGAGGCTGAAAGAGGCGATTGCTACTCCTCTTGTTTTTGTCGATTCGCAAAACTCACTGAAATTTGAACCCAAGTTTGACCAGGTACTAAATCAGTTGCACTTATCTGATCAATTAACCCACTACACCGCTTGTGTTCCACCTGAGTGTCCTCTCTTCTTTTCCTCGCAGAATGTAGTCAGGGCTCTTAAAGCTCTGGGACACCATCAAGAAACATCGAAAGTTTTCTTCAATGTTGTCAACGCTGTGGAAAAGGAGGACGGCTGCATCTGTGCAGTGTCTGATGCCAGAAAAATGGGCCAAGCAGCCGGATACTGAGGCTGAGAATCAGTCACATTGGTTGTGCACTGAATGTGCCTTTCTGACACCACCGAGGGTGCAACAGATTGTGTTTGTGACATGCCTCTCCAGCTGAACACGGACAGGAACTGAGGAACTGAGGGTGGAAATACTACCGCCCTTGTTTTCTGTGATTGTACACCTGTGACCTCCAGTGCTTCTTCAGTTGAACTTGTTTGTACATGTTTTTTTTATCTCTCCTGCCACTTCTTCCTGTTTTTGCAATATTTGACACATATTTTGCTATTGTGACAATTCTGATCAATATTAATTCATTACATATATTTCATTATATAGTAATTTCTGAGCCACAGCAAGTTATTGTTGACTTACTAACTTGTATTATGTGGTAGTCTCACTGTCAGATGTTTGTAATAATGAACACTATGTTAAAAAGAGCTATGTTAAAAGCTACTTTTTAATATCTGCAGGGAATGTATTGACAATGTGTAGTTATCACAAACTAACTAAATCCAATTTATGTATTAAATACTACTTCAGTACATTTATAGGAGTGGGTGAATGTCAGAACCAACATGATTATTGTATGTAACATGCAATTTAACATTTGATGTGTTTCATAGCTGTTGTCTAGTCATACAGAATAAGTGCATGTGTAAGAAAATAAACATGAAATGCGCTCTGTAAAATCTGTTCCTTTGTGCCATAATGTGTTCTGACCAATCTGCGTGACTGTCTGTCCTGTTTCTCTTCAATTATTTTTCATTTTTGTGCTGCATCATGCCACAGATGGTGCAAGATAATCCGATCAAACTGTGACTCACACAAACTGGAGCGCTCTGTCAGAGAAAGTTTGTGAAGAAATATATAAATATGATGAAATTCTGTGCCTGTCACATAGATATATATATATGTGTGTGTGTGTGTGTGTGTATATATATCTAGTTCAAAACTCCCGTCATTCCCGGTTCAGCTTCCACAACTCAGAGACACGCCTCCCATTTCTGCCACACCTGATGTTAATTGATTAAGGCTGTGTGTGTTTCAGTGTCAGTGCTGAATGACTGCTCTCTCCCTGCTTTCCACAGAGTGACGTGCTGTGGTTCTGACCATGTAAGTCTGATTTATTCCTTAGATTAAAATGCATTGTTAAACACCTCAATCCTAGATTGCCTGAAGATTATTGTTTGGCAGTTTATATGTTTTGTTGAGCGACAGCATATATGTGAGTACAATTGTTTGTTTTGACACGTATCCACACCAGCCAACCCCCCCATTACTTTGCATATTTATTTTTGTAAAGTCTAGGAACGTAAATCAATTCTGAAAAGGTTAGATAACAGAATCCTGGAGTTTCTTGGTGTGGGCACTATTGCCCTGTCACATGGTATTTGGACCTTGCTGGGGTGTGAAAGTCACACTGTGCCTTGACCTTATAGGAGCTACCTGTTGCAAATGTCACATTACCATGTCTGGTAGCATTGACAATAGGTTGCTGAGACAGGATCATGTGAAGGCCTTCATACAATAACCACTCAGCCTTTCCCCTGTACATGGTGGCAGCTCAGGCGTTGCCCACATAGCACACAGCGTCACATGATGATGATCTGCTGGCTCAGAGACAAGTACAACACTTAAAGTGGTTTACTTTAACTGGCCTATTTTCAGATTAATCAGCATGAATAACTGATCTGTTTGCTGTGAGCAGCCGCAGGGCCTGCTCACGACACCTGTATTCCACCTTTTCTGCCAAGGTCTTCATAACAAAAGAAATCATTTCTCAGTTTGGATCATTTATTTTATTGGCAGTCAGTGTTTGGCATGAGACAAATACACACAAGCCACAACAAGGAAGAGTTTGACGTCGACACACAAAAACATAAATTACAAACCAAGTGGACAGTGCTCCCCATTAATCAGATGTACCATTTGGCATTAAGGGACATTTCCTCAACTACTTTACTGTTGAAGTTTACAGCAGCATGTCACTTCACAGTCATTAGAGTAATTACCATAATTACCCAATTGGACAAAAGACAAAACACCAATACAATAACACAAATAATTACTACAGTAATCAGACATTTTACTGTTGCAAACACATGTAACACACACTTAAACATTTATCATATATCTGCTGATGTCTTTAATGATCCCTCTAAATATCATGAGCCATTTGGTCACCACTTCCTCTTGATGAGGTCAACTTTCTCCTTCCGCTTTGTAAATATCGCTATTAAACAATGTACACAGAGTACATGCTGTGGAGGAACGGAAATATAAGAGGAATAGCACCTTAATGTGCATTGCAGTGTTTCGGTCAGTCTAATTTAATCAGTATGTGCTACTGTAGAAAGTCTACAACCAATACTAACAGTCGAGGCTGTATCTTAAACACAACCAACACATTTCAAAAGATGGAATGAATACATATTTGTGGAGTCAAATGGCAGTAGGAAGGGCAGTTTGGGCACAGCACAGACTCACTGGCCCATACTACAGCTGGAAGTTGTGTTATTACAGAGAGGTGAATATCAGCATTTAGACAAGTACACAAAAAAAAATCAGTGGCAGCTATTGTTGAGTCCTACCTGTTGTCTTCTAAGATTGCTTTGTTCACCTATAGTGCACAAAAATAGCCTGTGAAAACACAACAGAGTCATGTTTTGTGTCCTCATTTACATCTACACAATGGGTGCGTGGATATTCACAGGTGGACATCTGGAAAGGGGGGGAGGGGCAAACGCAAAAAAGTCTTGACCTAGCAGTTTTGTCAGCGTGGTCGGCTGTATAGTCTGTTGAACTTGTGTCATAGCTTTTGTTGAGAGATTAACGGAGAACACACAATGTGGAGCGAGGCCCTGCCTGCCAGAGAGAGTCCACCGTTTCCAAACTAACTCGAGTTGCACTTCAGCTACCACAGGGATGCTGTTCCTCCATCCAACCAACTGATCCAAATCTCCTCGGGACGGACTCCTCAGCTGCCACAATCACAGAGAAGTAGAGACAGAGATAGAGGGAGAGAGAGCGGGCGAGTGAGCATCGGTTCATGAACTCTTTCAGCCCTCCTCCAATGAAACCACGCCTTGTTCCCAAGAGCACCATCCACCTACACAGTAAGTCCACCATTTTGACTGTCACTGTCTTGTGTGAGAGATGGTTAGGAATAGCTTGAGAGCCGTGTCAGGTCGAGATGTTCACAATGTGGGCACTGGTCTCGCTTGTGCCTCGAATGGTGACTGGGCTCGTGGTGTGAGGGCGAGAAAGGGCGAAGGAAGTTAGAGTGCTGTGGGAGGACATTTCATCCACAGTTGAACGAGGCTCCGAGGGAGAATACCTCATCACCTCTCACAGTAGTGAAGGGTGAAGTCTTTGGAGTGCTGCTTCTCCCCTAACCCCCATGGCTCCAACTCAAATTTGTTCCCCATGTCATCCTCGTCATCCTCCGCCTCCTCTTCCTCCTCCTCCTCCTCGTCATAGTGGCTGGGCTCCTCGATGGAGGTCTCTAGGTGGTAGCAGTAGGGCTGACCCTCGGTATACTCGTAGATGGTTGGTAAACTGCTCTTTAGGCTACAGCGTCGGCGCAAAGCGACTAACAGCGGCTGAGGCATGGTGAAAATATCCACATTGTTGCCCAGGTCAATCCAGGCCAGGCTGGAGAACTTCTTGGGGTCTTTGAGCATCTCCGTGAGGTCTTTGAGGATGGCCAGCGTGAGGCGGTTGCCGTTGAGAGCCAGGGTGCTGAGTTTGGGAAGCGAGGCGAGAAGAGGCAGGAGAAGTTGCAAGTTCTCGTCTTGGAGTTCGGTGAAGCTGATGTCCACAGCCACCACACTGTCTCTGTTCTTTTGGAGGTAGTAGGCAACTTGACGGACATCACGAGTGGACAGAGGGACGCCGGACAAGTCGATGGTGTCACTTGACAGCTTTTTCTGCAGGGTTGTCTTAAGGCTGTTGGGGGACATGGAGAAAAAGAAAATGTGATTACTTAGATGTTACGTTGATAAATAACCATTTCAATTTTTCGATGGAAGGTAAGACAGGATCTTTAGATGATTCCCTGGTCTGTGACTTGGGAATAAGGCCTTTGTTTTATGCTGTGTTCCCTGTGTTGTATAAAGGAGGGAGTGACTGGACTTGCTCCGAGCGGAAGAGAGACTCCGGCACAGGGATTTACTCGTGTAAACAGCAGAGCCAAAACATCCGAGAAAACCAGCAGCCTGAGCTCAAAGTGTAGAGGGCCCTCATAGCACAGAGCCACGACACGTTACTGCTTATTATAAGATAAACTATGATGTGTTTTAGAAAAGGATAATAAAAAATAATAATAAACAAATAAACTAAAGAGAGGTTGTTTTCAGTGCAGGGGTGAGAAAAGAGATCAACATTTGAAAATCCTATGCTATGAAAGGCAGAAAAGAAATAGTACAAATTAGCTGATGTTATTGTCACTGCCAGAGGAGACATGTTTTATTGAAAAGGCAAGCTGTCTCCAAAGCCTGATGTGTTTGGTGAAAATTATGCAGAGGGAGACAGGTCCAGTCTGTTTTCCCCATGTTGACATGATTACTGCACCTAATTTTATGAAATAATCTGTGTAAACGCGTGTGATCATCAGTACTTTGATGATGCATGCTGTAGGTAATTCCTTTGGCAACACTGCCACCACAGACACGTTTTCAGTGGAACGCCATTCTGTTTTTTAATGGCCATTAAAATACAGGGGGTCCTCGAGTTATGACGGAGATCCGTTCCTGAGAATGTGTCGTAACCGAATTTCGACGTAAGTTGGAACATACATTCATATGTAAGGTAGATACTAAGTTGTGCCACTAGATGTCGCTATAACACCACGCTAAAATAAGAATTTACTGTGGTGAATTGCCTTTTGTCCCTCTTGACACACCGTAGGGGTTGATATCAGCCTAGCTGTGCTGTGGAGGTGTTGGAGAGCCGGCACCAACTAGTTCCCATGCGAAGTCTGTACGTATTTACGGGGCAAACCGCTTAAGCCGAAACAAGGAAGTTCATGGGAGATGTGTCGTAACCACAAAAACGTTGTATCCCGAGACCGTCGTAACACGAGGACCCCCTGTATTCGTTGAAAGGCAACCATATAACACAAAGCTATTGCACATGACAATAAATAAATGAAGGTTTTCACCATTAATTCCTGCTGCTTGCCAATAATACATAATCATGTCAAAATGGCTTAATGTGATTAATTAACTCTTAATGGATCATCAGGAAAATCACAGCTATTTCATACATTAATGTATACCACACAATTAGCTGAATCCAATTACATAAAAAAGGGCTTTGCAGACACGTACATTTAATCAGCTTAATGTGGTGACATAAATCACTCTATAACGTAGCTGTACATTAGCAGCATTTAAATAATGATCCACTAGAGATCACATAAAGTCATACTGACTTCATCATTTGCTTAATATCAGCACCAGGAATTCATGATAAGAGGCAATAAATCTTTATGTGCTAGCTTAGCATTGCAGTACAGGTACAATTACATATCAGTTGTTGAAGAAATGTTAATTGGTTAACGAGGAGAAACCAGGATGTCTGCGATTCTTGGTGCATACACAACACACTGTATATCTTAGAAATGTTTTGACAATTTTCTGTAGCATGTGCTCTTACTTAATGATAATATTTGTGCATAATTTACACACTCCCTTGCCCTTTTGTTTCTGCTCAGTCCCGTTTACTGCTGCCTATGATGTGTTTAATTTGTGCTGTTGCTGAAGTGGCCTGCACAGCTGACTTGGCGTCACAGTGAATTATAACATCCTCTGGTGCTCAGTGACTTACCATGACATTTACTGCAGCAACTGTCACTCGTGATGCTTTTAGGTGTTTTTTTGGGGGGGGGGCATGTTGAAGATAGATGGACCCTCAGCATCATTTGCAAAGCAGACATTACAAAGATGCAAAAAAAAAGGAAAAAGAAGCTGCTTGAGATGGCAGGGTAACAAAAAGGGTTTCATCAGCTTCTGAGCACTGAGTCTGTCTGATAAAGACATTTGTTTCTGCTGCTGTATCTTTATCAAAGTCTTATACGCCAGTCCTACAGCTCTCTATTGTTTGGGCCTGGCAGCCTTTTATATGACAGAAACCTCATCTTCACCAAAGGCACAAAAGTCCTAATAGCCTGGCAGAGGCTCCCCTGCAGGAGAATATGGGTTTGATCGCACAGCTCCCTCCTTTTCAGACAGCTTCATCCTTTTGAGCTCGGAAAGCATAAAAAATGTAAAAAAAAAAAAAAATTTAATCCTTCTGCATAAACGCTGAATTAAGGTCAGTACAGAACAAACGTAATAATAGTGCCAAACTCTATTCACCATTACATTATCTAGTAAATATCCAATGCATAATCAAGTACTCAATTTGCATTGTATAATGAAACTACTGAATAAAAAAAAACGAAATCAGCAAGCGTAAATCAAATCACTCTTATCAATGATAAATATTATATTGAAAGGGTCAGCTGACGCTAATCATGAGGTTTAATGCAACTGAAACGGATTACTGGTTAAGAAGCAGGTAGTTGATTCCCTCCTCAGCTCTCCTCTGAGCTGTTCTTGCACCAATTTCACAAGAGAGATGTAAAATGAGCAGTCTCATCACATCCTGTCACCAACATTTCATTTATTCTTTCAAGTCATTTTCTACTATAACATGAGCGGGAGACTGTGCAGAGGAGAATGTGAGTTTGCAGATTGTGGATAAGAAACACATACACACTCGCACCACTGCACTGTCCTTGATTGTACAAGGAATTCCACCTCCTGTTTGACAGCCCCCATACACAAACAACACCGCCATAACAAATCTCAACCTGGAGTGCCGATCTGACCACTCTGTAATCTTCTGACATAGGACTTTAGGCTGAAACGATGAGTAAATGATTGATACGAACCCGAGGAATTTCCTACAGTGCATCAATATATAATGTCTACTGTGTATTACTACATTTGGAGACATGAGAGAAGTATTTCTAGATTCTGAGCATTTAGTGGACAAATGAAGGAAGATGGAAGGGGAAGACAGTGATGTGAGAAAAAAATGCTTCCATAAGTGTTGGCAATTTTCATGCTCGTATGAAATTTCCGTTAAGGTGGGAACGCTGAGGCAGCATTTCTGGACCACTGCCTGCATCAAACCTATTGTGAACTGCTTTCATTAAACGTAAAAATATATATATTTTAATAATGTATACACGGCAGTATTGTGAGCTTTAGGATGATTAAAAAGTGGTGTGCTTATTTTAATATCCGTAAATGGAAAATTGACTGTCCAACCAGGGAATTATCCCACAGTTGCTTCTATGACAGTGTGAGACCAGACAAAGCATGTCTGTCTAGACATTGAATATGTGAGGTGAAATGACTGTCAGCGGCACACTGGCTCTGTCCCGTCTCTCTCTCCGGCTCTGGCAGGTTTTTGTTCCTGAACACAACAGCAACAGAAGCTGTCAGAGCTCACAGCATCAGACGTATTCATATTCCGTTTTAGGGTGGATTTCTGTTTCAATGATTCATGTTGCTCCTGCTGTCTCAGCTGGTGTCAGACTGTCTCTCTCTCTCTCTCTCTCTCTCTCTGTCTCTCTCTCTCTCTCTCGCTGCAGGTTTAGTAGCCAACAGCATGACTAAGTGAAAAAAAGGCCCTTTGGCAAGTAATTTGGCAATCGTATGAATCTGCACATTTTCAGAGAGATGCTGTCGGTGTAACTTAAATCCCATGTCTTTCCCGTCCTCCGGGGGCTGAATTAAACATCCACAAGCAAAGCGAAGTCCTGCTTGTGCTGCTTTGTGTAGATCAATTGTGAAAGGTTGGATCCTGCCAGATCCTGGACACCACGGTGTCATGTTTCCTCTGATTCAGCATGTTGATACCTCTGACTGACTCGTAATGAACCTGCCACATCTCACCGTTTTCACTTTGTCTCCTCCTCAGTCCCTAAATTGTGTTCATCTCCAGAAAATGAAAGCATTACGTGCCAGTCTAGCCAACTGTGGAATAAGCAATTACATGAGGATAGCTTGTTCTGCTCATGAATTCATTACCAAGCACGTACAAAAAACCCTATTTGTGCGCAGGCTAATTCTCCAGTCATCATTTACACATCAAACGCAATTCAGTCTTTCATCACGATGGCCACTATTATTACAATCACAATTTGAACATTACCCTCCCAGCTTTTCTTCACAAGCGGATGGACACATTTGCTGCTGTGCCACTTTTGAAGTGAAAATGGCCAGTGGCAACATACATCCACTGCCTGGACCTGGCCACTTTAAAAAGAGTGATGACTGACAGCTGTGGTTACCATGGCGTTCCTGTCAGGTCAGCCTGTGGCCAGCTCTGCCCTAGCACAATGTCAGCTCCAAAGATGGAAATCTCCACAGCTCGACATGGAGCAGAGCCCTGATTTATTATATACTGGATGTCTTACCAGGCCTGGGACTTCTGTCTGGACATGCTCTGCCTCAGCCACTTGGAGTGCGGGGTCAGGTGGTAGATCAGCTGCCTGCAGATCTTATCAGAAGACTTGATAGTGTCTGCGTCCTGCAGAGGAGAGCACAAAGAGTGTTTAGAGTAGCACACAGAGCGAAAGCATCGTAACGTTTCATTATTTCAGTCCAGTAATCCATACAATAACATCATTTAGCTGCCTTGCTGGAGCACAAAATCTAATCACAAGCGGTGTGCGCTGAGGTGGAAAACACAGGAAGTGCGCAGGAGAGGTGAGATTCAACGCAGCCACTGGTAGCTTCAGTTCATTAACTATGCTGTGGCTGTGTGTGTCCACTGACTACATCGAAATAATTCACTGTTCACTGGTGCACAGTCCTGTCGTTGTTACTTCTAAATTTCCACATTGATACTGATCACAGGTTTGTGTTTTCAGCTACGACAACATGAATCAGAGTCTTAAAACCAATGTTTCTAGCTGGCGACTGCAGGAGTGATTTAAAACATCTGTTTGTAGAAATGCAAGTAGGCAGCATCCTCAGACTGGATTCTAATTCATTTTGATTGCTGAACTAAAGGAAACCATGAGGGGAATCATTTGGTTTGTTTGCAGAACAGCATGAAGCTCCATTTTTTTTTGCAATGTTGCAATACAGTCTGACCTTCTTGGGACACTGCATCTCCCGAGCCAGGCTGAGCAGCAGCTCGTGTGAGATCGGGTCCACTAGGTTGAGGAAGGCAGCGTTTTTGTACAAGATGTCGTTGAGCGAGGTGCCTTCCAAACCCAGATCCTACCAAAACAGAAGAAAATGACAATAATCAAACTCACTCTCTCTCGCTCAAAAAACATCCTTCACTGTTTACAATCTAACAGTGTGTCTTTGGACCTGGGGGGAAAAATGCTTTCGTGATGAAAATACAGCCTCTGCTGTGTCAAGGGCAATGTGACACGAAATGGAAAGATAAAAAAGAAATGTTATATTTTAAATATTCATTGAAGGAGACAGGGAGGCTTTTTCAGTGGGAGGGTGAAATCTAGTGGGAGTCACAGGCAGCACTGTGACTGTTAGCATATATAATCACACCTCCAGGGCTCTGAGCCATAGTGCCTTTCCATACATACCACACCACACGCTGTTTACACTTTAAGATCCATGGGTGTTTACTTCCTCACTTCCTTGATTATTCAAAGCCCTTATGGAAAAATGTAAAAAATGATGTAGTCCCTTTGGTGTGTGTATTTACCATGTTTATGTAACCTTCTCCCCACATTTAAGCTGTTTTCTTGGTTTCTCATATAACTCTGCATAAATGCAATTTAGACATTTGAGAAGGACACAAATACATCTCCAGGGAGGTCAACGCAATGCCAATGCAGCTTAGTAACAATTATGACAAACGCATGTGCAGCAAAAAAGTTACAAAAAGTAAGCATCTATGAAAACTGAAAGGCGGATTTAAAACAATGTAAGTGGTTCACATTTGCATATTTGCATTAGTGCCTTTGGTGGAGTAAAGAGTAAATAAAAGCCTTTGGCAAAGAGAGACATGGTTGGAGGGGGCAGGGTGCTGTGATGCTAGTGTTAGAACCTGTGGAGAGGATGGAGAGGTGAGAGGTGAGTGGAGGAACAGTGGACAGATGTAGGGAGAGGATGGTGTGGTTTGTCAGTGGAAATATCTATATCCCATGCAGAGGAAATTCAATTTGACATAAAGACATAACATACAGAATACAGGCTGATCTTTTCCTTATCTAGATCAGAGGTTCTCTTCAGAAACCAAGTGTCTGCTTATTATTAACAATTAAGACAGAAGCATCTGCAGCAAAAACAGAATTGCAGATGACATTTTCAGTGTGAGGAGACAACAAACAGCAGTGAAGCTGTGTGTGTGTGCTGAACAACACAATCTGCCTTCATCAACAAATCCACCCTCAAGGTCCTAAGAGGCAAAGCCCTTGTGAGAGCCTATGCAGCTTTAATGGGAGAGACAAGCCTTTGAGACAACACAGCGTGCACACACAGGTGTGTACACGCCCGCTCCTCTCTCTCCAACACAATCAGCACTGACTATAATAGACAGTTTGTGCGGGAGGCTGGCAGCTCCACATTACCGGCTCCCCTTTTAACAAGGGCAACCGTAAACACAGTCTGAACCCGAGGAGGCAGAGAAGCTGCTTCTGTCCCTCTGAGAACCAAGGTTTAAAAATATCTCCCCATCTGAGTGCAGACACGATCAATTGTCATGTGCAAGCGTAGCATGAGGCCATGAATCCTCCCCGTATCTGCAGCTCGGCTCAGATCCTTCCTTCATATCTGGAGCACAGCTCAGTGTTGCACCGCAATTAACTCTGCCACAAACTCCGTTTAAATTCAGCGAGCGGGATCTCTCAGACATCTGCCTGCTTGCGGTGGCGCAGGTAAAAATGAAGCGAGGCTTATTTAATCAACGTGGAGCTCATTTAGAGGAGGCAAGTCCATGTCCCCTGCGACGCTGCTGTCATGGAGCCTGGGCTGGGCTGGCCAGTTTAGCTCATCAGCTTGATTAAGGAGCTTCTACTCTCTCCTGTGTCAAGGCTTCAGAGTAATTAATGCCAGACTGGCTGACAGCAAAACGACAGAGGGGGGCCCGAGGGCAAGCAACCAAATGAGATCACCGAAGCTGCTGGCACAACCTGAGGGCATGAACATTTATTACACAACTTCTAATAATGCACACAGTGTGGGATGGCAGGTGAGGAAGGGCTTCAAAAACAAACCTCTGACTGAGACCCAACGTCGTTTACCCAGTACAGTGGAAGGAGACATAATCAGGTCGCTTCTACAACACAGAGGCTATTGTTTGTTTTAGAGAACAATAAAAACACCAGCGTTGTTGGCCGGATGACTGTGCAATTGTCATCTGCATTTGGGTTCAAAGCTTTTCCTCAGCCAAAGAGCCCAAAACAAAATCTAACAACACAGGAACAAAGTAAGCGCAAGTACCCTGCAGAAAACTGAAAGGTGTATTTACATTTGCAGTTTTGCAAATGTGGACCAGGAGTAAATAACAGAGTACGGTAAATACAATCCTTTGACAAAGAATAATGTGTGTTTAGTGGAACAAGGCAACTGGGCTTATATTGTTGCTGCTGGAGCACAGGCTGAGAGAGAGAGAGAGAGAGAGAGAAACGTGGGGTGGAGACAGTTGGAGGGGGCAGGGTGCTGTGATGCTAGTGTTAGCACTGGGTATGAAGAGGAGAGGAGAGGAGAGGTGAGGTGAGTGGAGGAACAGTGGACAGATGTAGGGAGAGGATGGTGTGGTTTGTCAGTGGAAATATCTATATCCCATGCAGAAGAAATTGAATTTGACATAAAGACATAGCATGCAGAATACAGTCTGACCTTCTCCTTATATAGGTCAGAGGTTATCTTCAGAAACCAAGTGTCAGCACGGAGCATGTGAGCCCACAGTGACTGTGACCACTGTGTTGAGTCACGTGCTGCGTCTGCCACCGAAACAATGTGTCACAGCTACACAGCTCTGGCCTACTTTCTGTCCAAAACAAAGACTTCTGCTGACCTCTCTGGAGGTCAGAGGTCACAATATGAGGTTGTGGCTGTGCAGAAACACAGTAAACTGCACACACACACTGGAGCTTGCTGCCCATCTGTTGCTTGGGGATGATGTGCGGCATCATCAGCACCACACAGTGTGTAAACAGGCCGAGCAGTGCGCAGCATCACATTACCTTCCTCAGTAGTTTGAGCACGTCGGTCGCCTGCTCTATCCTGCGCTCGCGCAGCAGCTTCTGTATCTCTCGGATCCACGCCACGCGCCTCATGTACGGGCTGTGGTTGGTCCTGCGCAGCATCCCGGGCAGTTTGTCTGATTTCAGCATCAGTGCGAACAGAAAGTCCCCGCCGCCGCGACCGCTGCCCCTGTCGCCGTCTCCGGCGCCCTCCAGAAGCCTGCGTCGCTTTTTGGAGAAATTCTCATTGTCCAGGCTGCTCTGCCTGCTCAGTCTGGAGCCCATCGCCCCCCCGCCTGCAGATCAGACAACAGGAGACGAGCTAAAAAGAAAAGCCCATGATCAGCCCCTGTGTTTCTCTTCCTCCTCCCGGCAGATGCTGCTCAGTGGACGGCAGGAATCAGCCGTCTGGTCTGTGTGTGGCCGCCTGGTTGTCAGCGGACGGATCCAGTGCGCAGCCAGCAAACACACGCAGCTACAGTCTGATTTATCACCCCCCGACTATCACAGCCACCAGCGGATACGTGCACCTGGCGGATGATAGTGATGAGGATGCTCCGGCTGCCTTACGCTGCTGTTTAGGTTTGAGCAACGTGGAGCGTCCGACCAATCACAGCATCTGCTCATCCTCCGAGACGTGCACCTCCCCCCCCCCCCCGCGCCTCCCCTCCTGGTGGTGAGAGACAGAGAGGAAGAGGAGAGTGGAGGATGCCAGTGCTGTGTTTTTGTAGGCGAACGTTAGACATTAGAAACAACTCAAACGGCCACTTTGCTGTTGAGGATGTATTTACCTTGACGCTGTCAGCATGGCTCCTGAATTTAAAGTGGCATCATGTTGTGTCGGTTTGAGTTGAATTGGAGTCAGTGCTGTAAAAACGATCATTTTACATCACATTCCTAACACAGCTGACTGATGGGGGCTCACATCATAAATTAAGTTTAGGTCAGTTTCCCACCATGAACACCATTTACACAAACGACCCCAATGATATCATCAGGGTCATATTATAACTGAATGTACAGCTGCCCTCGTTTCAATACAATGTATTGAAATGCTTGAAAAGAAGACGTCAAATTGCCTAACTGTAATGACAGTACGCACAGTCCAGTGCCTGTCTACAGGGGGCCCTGTCATTAATGTACCACCGTCACACATAAAAACACATGACCTCATCTACTCTTTTGTGGATGGTGCTTTGTGCATAGTGCCGCTGCAGGCTGTGCTTCACCTGTTCCCAGGGAACAACAGCAGAGTGTGATCTGATTTGGAGCGGAGCATACAGTATGAACACAGACAGACAGACCCGGCCTTCTATTGTGTGAGCAGTTGCAGGGAGACCTGGAGGGGAGCAGTGTTTCGCCCCCAGCCATGTCAAAATGAAACCCATACGCCTCAAGCTGATGGATTGAAATATAAAGAAGTGCTGGCTGATGTTTTATGAAACAATCCTGTGACAATGGCGCCTGCACAAAGGCTGAAGGAAGGCTATTGTGAGCTGCAACAAACAGGTATCTAATTGTCCTCTTCCGCTGTACGTCAGCTCTGTCCATGAAATAAACTCACATCCTCAGGGTCCTCTGAACCTGGAGGACCCAGGACATGATAGAGGTGATTAGATTTAGCCACAATCACAGCCACAGCAGTAACAGCAACACACCGGCCCCTGTTACAGCGCTTTATCAGCGAGGCCCAGCAGCAGCAGCACAAGCTGGATTAGCTGAGGTACCACAGAACGGTGTTTGTTCCTGTCGGTGATGCTGCCAGTGAGGACCTGTGCTGCTGGGATGAAAACTCAGGTATCAGTCTGAGGATGCCTCTGGAATAAGCCGAATACACTGTGACACGACCACTTGGCTTGGCAGCGCTGCTGGATAAGTCAGTCGCACAGAGTCACAGAGTCAGGGCTGAATGCCACCTGCATCCGTAAATCAACCACTCTCATTTTCACTTTGGCAAAGCGTTCCCACTGAATCCAGAACCACAAGGTCACAGAAACTCAGGCATGAGTTTTAGTAGCAAACCGAAAGAAAATCTGAAATGTATTTCAATGTGCTCTTTCGTGTCAGATCACAGCCACTTAAATAGTTGATATTTTATTTACAAGGCTAAGAATCATAAAAATGATGATTAAACCGTGGCTTCCATACAGCAGGCACTGCACCGTGGTTTGTGATAGGTATTCTCAGTCATTCTCTCACAGAGAGAAATGACTGGTATTCATGTGTCTGGTAAAATATAACAGTTCTCTTTCTCACCTACCCATGATGCCTTTTTAATTGATTGAAGTCCACACAGGTATATTGCTGAAATCTAATACACTACTCCCCAAACCTGTTTATGTTTTATTGTTTTATATATTTATTTTCTACACCTCGTTTAGATGATCTGTCTTCATTTCTTTTCTCATTTAAAGTGACTGCAGGGAGACCAACAATAACTGATGAGTGAGCTAAATTGATTTTTAATTAGAGAGAGAGAGAGAGAGACCAGTTCATAAGCTTGTGGCAACAAAACTGTCTCAGCTTTCAATGAAACATAGAGAATCAAGTCAGACTTTTCATCTCTACATTAAACACTGACTTTGTTTTCAAGACCCGAATAGTTTTCAACATCATTTTGTACATGGCATATGGAGCCCTCCTCAACCAGCTGAGAGAGAGAGAGAGAGAGAGAGAGAGAGAGAACCCTGTTATTTTGTGTGTATGGAGGTAGTAACAGTGTGATTCAGTGAGATTAGACGGAGATCTGTGGATATGAGAGGCTTTAAAGAAAGAGGGTGAGGGCATCAGGTGCTGAGTCTTTCCTGTTGGTGACATAACAGATGAGTCAGGATGTGGTGAGCCTGGTGGAGAAGAATAGGGATCATTAGCTGAAAGCTCCTCAGCACAAAACATCATTTTAAATATGATTATCGCTACTGTGTGTAACATAGGTCAAGGCATAAGGTCACGAAAGCTATTATCAGAGCACTGCATTGGTTCATAATTGATCATTTAATGCTGGTGTATATCTGTTTGAATATCAGCCTGAATATCTGACGTTTAGTTGTGTTGCTGTTTTATGTGTGAAATAGTGAAGGGACTGTTCTGACTGCACATCAGATAATGATTTACCACAAAATAAACACAAAATAAACAAAAGTATATCACAAAAATAAGTATACCACAAAATAAACACAAAATAAACAAAAGTATATCACTACACAACTTCTTAGGCCATCGTAGTGGGATAATTGTAAACATTAGAGATCCCCTTCAACTCACATACTTAGAGTGAGTACACAAAGTTGGTTTACACAGTGTTGTGTATACCTGTTACAGTTGGTTTACACAACGTTGGTTTACACGACGTGACGTCAGAGTAAAATAACACCACCAAGATGAAACCAGACACGACTCACTCATCACTTGCATGGCTCACACTGTGTGTTAGCTGAATGACTGTCTCCTGTCCTCTTTTACCAATTATTTCACATCAACCTGTGCAAAAACAGCTAAAGGTGAGTGAACTGTCTTGAAAGGAAAAAAAAAGTTTAATTTGGGAAACCTGTTATCAGTGTAAAGTTTTGGCAACCTGGATGACAATGTTTGTGTACGTCTGGAGGAGAAGAGCTGTGTTGATTTTCCCTGGCAGGAAAATGGTCAGGAAGCCCCTGATTGCTGGCCTGGTGGTCCTCCTGTTGGCAGCTGTGAGCCTCCTCCTGGGGGTCTTCATAGTGATGGGGAAGAAAAAAACACCTGTCCCCTCAGTCTACTTCTTCTCAAAGGCTGCTGTGGCTGCAGATGCTGGGAGGTGTTCAGAAGTGGGGAGGTGAGAAGATACTTAGACTTTTGTTTTTTAAATTGGACTCATATCACCACCATCATATCTGTCTGCATCTGCTGTGAAGTGGTTATTAGGTTTTTACCTGTGTTTTCAGAGACATTTTAAAGAAAAATGGTTCGGCCGTGGACGCCTCCATCGCTGCCTTGTTGTGCGTCGGCCTTTTCAACCCCCACAGCATGGGCATCGGAGGAGGGACCTTCTTTGTCATCTATAACGCTTCCACAGGTGAGTCTGCATCATCACTCGCACCTTGTCAAGTCAACTACGCCAAAATCAGCAATCCTGTCCTCATGTCGTGCTTATCAGGGAAGGTGGAAACCATCAATTCCAGAGAGACAGCTCCCAAGAACGCCACCGAAGACATGTTTGGCAACAACACCAAGCTTTCACGTACAGGTAGAAACTAGCTGCGAGCTGCCAAAGTTATTTCCCAGACACAGACACTCACGCAATGTCAGTCTGAGATTTTATTTCTAGGATTAATACTTTAATCACAGATCCCTCTATCCGTCCAGCTCCTCAAGAATGTTCTCTCATACTTAAAAATCATTCTGCATCTTCACTTCAAACTGCTGCTGTCTCTTCATATGTTGGTAGCGAAATACAAAATAGTGATACAACTGTTTCTACATGACAGGTGGATTGTCCATAGCCATTCCCGGGGAGATCCGTGCGTATGAGATGGCACATAAAAGGCATGGCAGGCTGCCATGGAAGGAGCTGTTTGAGCCCAGCATTGCCCTGGCTCGCCATGGCTTTCCTATAGGAAAAGCCTTGGCCCGTGCCATCTTCAAGAGCAAAGACTCAATTCAGGGGGATGCCAACATGTGGTGAGGATGAGGCATTAATAGGCAGAAGATACCAGCTAACTTGAAGCACAGCAACATTTATGCTGTATACGCACATCTACATAAAACAAGATGAACACTAAATTGTTTCCATTTCATAGAAAGAAATAGATGCACTCAGTCCCATTGGACCTGAAGACTTTTCATTGGGAAATTACTGATTGGGAACTTTTCTATCTTCTTTCAGATATAAAATTCCAAAGATTTGGAAAAAATTTAAACAACCTTGTTTATTGCTTATTCCCTGGAGTGCCACTGATCCATTACAGCTGTAATCCTCTTTTCCCCCCATCTTCTAGTGAGGTGTTTTGCGACTCTCAAAAAAACATCCTGAAGGAAAATGATATTGTTAGATTTCCAAAGCTGGCAGACACGTACCAAAGAATAGCAGAAGAGGGACCTGATGTGTTTTATATCGGGTCAATGGCACAGAGCATCGTGGAGGACATCCAGGCGGCAGGTCTTGTTTCCCTATGAACTCTTATTTTTAGAGATACAATAATAAATTGATGTTGTAAGCAGCCAAACTAAAGTTGTAATAAAAATCCAGGACAAAATACAGTGTTAGTAATTTGTAGATAATACCTCATTTTAACTTACACTCATTTCTGTGCCAGGTGGCATTATCACACTAGACGATCTGTTGGAGTACCAGCCTGTGCTGAATGAGAACCCTCTGAGGCTGACGGTTGGGGAATACACCATGTATGTCCCAGACGCCCCTTCCAGTGGCCCTGTGCTGGCACTCATACTCAACATAGTGGATGGTGAGTGGCTTGGCTGAGTGCTTGTGCAGCCATGCAGGAGAACGGATGTCAGGTTTCCCCGGGTCGTCCCTGGAAACTCACTCCACCCATTTTAGAAGCAAACACAATCCACTGTGAATATCCCATCTGTTCAGACTGAGAATCTGGAAACATGTTGGAAAATAGGAGGTGGCATCATCAGTTTCAAATGAAAAATATATTTAATATGGTCATGTATGATTATTAGGAGTTTCTGCTAAAGGGCCCATGTTGTTTTTTCCTCTTTCAGTCTAATGAGCTGCCACTGACAGAAATGGGCTTTGAGCAAAGTGATGGATAAGTTTCATTACCAGGCCAAGGAAAACACCATTTTTCATTTACCCCTGACGTGATTTTTGCTGTGGTTGTTGTGCAGGGTACAACTTCTCAGACACAAGTGTCTCTACAGCAGAGGAGAAGACTCTGACGTATCATCGCATTGTGGAGGCCTTTCGTTTTGCTTACGCCAAGAGGAGCAGACTTGGAGACCCACGTTATCTCAACATCAGCGATGTAAGCTTTAACGTTGTTCTTGTAATCCGACGAGCTTTCATTTCTAACTCGTCACGTTAAAGCAGTATGAGTCTAAAATGTCCCGCATACGGGCAACTTGAACATTTTTGACACAGGTTTCCAAAAGAAATTAGGGAGCATTTCTTTATTGTTCCAAGGATAAGTGCCCTGCTCTGTGGACCATTTCTGAGACTCACGACAAAATGTCAGCTCGGCGACTCACTTGTTTTTCTCTCCTCAGCTCATCCACAACATGACCTCAGACTACTTTGCTGATGGCATAAGAAGTAAAATTACAGATGACACCACACACCCAGACAGCTATTATGAGCCAGAATATTTTGTCCCAGACGACCACGGCACAGCTCACCTGTCGGTCATTGCCGAGGATGGAAGTGCAGTGGCCGCCACCAGCACAATTAATCACCAGTAAGAAGTCAAACCTGTAGATTCTTAATCCTTCTGATTAAAACAAATGCATTTCCTGATCCTGTCATTCCGAGGGAAAAACGTTTTGTCGATTGACGGTGAACAAGTTGTGAATCATTTTTTAAAAAAAAGGTGTTTAATGTCCCCAGTTTTGGCTCTAAAGTCATGTCTCGATCGACTGGGATCCTTTTCAATGATCAGATGGATGATTTCAGTTCTCCGTACATTACCAACGGGTTTGGAATCCCTCCCTCCCCAAACAACTTCATCCAACCAGGTGAGGCTGCTCTGAGTTATTGCGCTTTATTTTTCCAACCTTGAGTTAAGGTTATGACTTTAGGACATATCTGTTTTGATGGATGGCACCGTTTCAAAATGACCCCCCCCCCCCCCCCCCCGTTTCCGCTGTCACATAGAACCTAATCCTTACTCTCAGTGAGGAGGAAGCAGAGGTGTTGTTTCCAATGGCTTTCACTTGTTACTGGATTTGTCATTGTCAGGGGCTCTGATAACTTCAGCTCACAACAGACCGCTCCTCCAATTTAAAGCTACAAGCTCATTCTTAACCTCGATCTCTGACTCACTACTGCTCTTTGGTTTGTCATACTAATTTTAAATATGTGTCAGATTAATATGCCTACCTGTCGACCACTAAACCACAAGTATTCTGTTTATCCTTTGGCAGGCAAGAGGCCCTTGTCCTCCATGTGTCCCACTATCATCTTTGACAAAGAAAACAAAGTGAAAATGGTTGTAGGTGCATCTGGAGGCACAAAAATTACCACGGCTACCGCCTTAGTAAGTCTGACTCTTTCTGCACACACACACACACACACATTTATATGACTTCTTGCATTTTTCTGGCTGTTAACAGGTAATCCTGAATTCCTTGTTCTTTAACTACGACCTCAAGAGAGCAGTGACAGAGCCGCGGGTCCACAATCAGCTCAACCCCAACATGACGGTGGTGGAGCAGGGCTTTGAACAGGTGAGTCACATGTGACACTGTATGTAGTAAAGAACCTTGGTGCTGGTTTCATAGCCAGTACTATTTACATACTACATTTTACTACAAACATACATACCCCCCCTGCACATTGGATGGAAATATGTGATATACAGGATTGTCATGCACAAATTAGAAATCTACAAAGAGAATCAGGGTGTCACTACCTTTATGCATGAACACACAATGGGATTGGGCCTTACAGGAATTTGCGACCTTTACAATAATTTTTTCTTATCTTTCATTTAAGCT